>VZTG01005746.1:473055-515979 GCA_013397845.1 Melanocharis versteri | reverse complement strand
AGCCTTTCTGTTCCCTTTTTTTTTTTTTTTTTTTTTACTGGTACACTATTTGACATGGTTCAGAGTGAAAATCCACATGCTTAAAGTGGTGTTTGGGAGGTGATTTTCAAGTAGAAGGACTTTGGGGATGTAGGCATTATCATCACCTATAAATTTTTTCAAGGTAACAACTGAAATGGCAGAATGTTTTTGTGGGGTTTTTTTTAGCAGTCCAAATTTAAATTGAAAGATTTTTTTTTTTTTTCTCAGAAACCAATATTACAAGGATGGCTTGAAAAGAAATAGCGTGACAGAACATTCAGTCAGAAATTCTGATAACCCCAGTTGATTGTGATCTGTCCCTGAGGGCATTCAGATACAGATCAGAAAATAAAAGAAAAAATTGTGTCTCTTATTGTTGATTACCTGTGTTTATTGTGACTATTTTAGGCTTGACATGCACTGGTAGTAGGTGTAAATCCATATTGTATGAAGTCTTGAAACAATCATGTGGACAGATTTTGGAACAGCACTTCAAGACAAGCAGTGGAGAGTCTTTGGGAACACAAGAAGCACAAAAGGTCAATAAATGACCTGTGGAGGAGAATTCATAGAGTAACCTTTCTGGTGAAAAATGGGAAATCTGAAGGAAAAAGAAGAGACAGGAATGCTGAGGAGAGCAACATTCTCCATACTTACAGAGTTCGTTTGATTCACTAGCCAGATATTTAAATGTGTGCTTGGTATGTTCACTACGCCTTTTTGTAATAGCTGCAGTAAAAAGGATGAAAGGTGATAATCTTATTGTACAATGAGGACATTTGCGTTTCAGAGAGATTTCTAATGGGGTTGTGAGGGAATTTATTTGAGAAACTGAGTAATTTCTCACTCCGGAAGACTTTAATGTAAGGCTAAGTAAATATTGTTCAATTTACTTGCATGGACTTGTGTCGTGGAGCAGGGATGAAAAATATGACCTCTTCAGAGCTCTTCTAATGCTATTTATATGGCACTGCTTATTATATTCATGCTTAAATTTTCCTTTCTAACAAAAGAACTGGAAGGTGAATCAATTTAAAATAAATCTACATTCATTCTCACAGAAAACATGTTCATATGGAGTAAGGCTTTAAGATCTCTAAGAGTTTCATATTCTGAATATTGGTCTTTCATTTGAAAGTGTAGAAGCCTTATCTGTGGGTGTAATTAAAATTCAACAGAAATCCATAAATGGCCCAAAATCATCAGTATTTCTAGACAGTTAGGATCATAAATCATTTGTGAAACTTTATTGGAAGCCCAGAGAAAATAGCTTTTCCCTTAGAAATAGTCTAAGGCATGACCTTCAATGTTTCTGTTCTGTATGGAGTCAGAGTAATCACTTGTAGGAATTTTAAAGTTAATATTACATGGATGTTCTCAAGAATGTGACAAACTGCCCGTATTTCTCAAACCTTTGTACTGCAGGCACAGTATTAATTGTGTTGTTTGACCTGGGATAACCGAAGGGGAGATGTTTTTCACCACAAACCTTTCTTCAAAAAGACCAAAACCAAAATGCTGCTTTTGCTCTCTGGACTCTGAAGCAGTTTCACATTTTCTGTTAACAGTCAGTCTTGCATCTTTCCTCCCTTCATTTGCTTTTTCTTCATGTCGTGCTGATAAGGCTTAGATTAAAATGCATTCCAGCAAGGGCAGGGGATGCTCTGTTGCCTGACACAAGGGACAGCGAACTTCAGAACAAAAGGTGTATATTTAACAGCTGAGGAGCCAGCTTGACGGTGTGAGGTTGTCAAGTGCCCAATCAACTACACTACATGTGACACAATGAATCATCCTACAGATGAGTAATTTGCAGAATAGAAAAGGGACCGGGGTTGTTGAAGGAAATCAGGGTGCCTGTGGCAGGGGGGTGATTGAACCACTGGGTGTTTCTAGTAGGAGTCCGAATTCCAAAAACACAGAGATGCTTCTGTAGTGTGTTGGAGGTCCCTTAGCAACACGATTCAGAGGTGTTCAGCATATTTGAGACTGAATATATTAAACATAATAATGTAAAATTTAGGTTTAGAAATTTTTTTTAGGTCCCCTAACAATTACTTTATTATGCTAGCTTTTGTCAGAATTGATCAAGTTAAGCTACTGTGCCAAATGTATTTTTTTTTTCCTCAGGAGCAGTTTGAATCAGTTCTCCAGTGCTGTGCAATGATTTCTGCATCAGCACTCTTTCTTGTCATAGCAGCACTTCAACAATTCAAGCAAGTTGGCCTTGTATGCCTTTTTATGAAGGATTTTTTTTTTTTACACTTTCTCCCTCTGTATCTAATATGTAAACATGAGGGACAAAAAATTGGTCAGTGTTTCCATAATGGCATGGACCTCAGTGGGCTCATGCATATTCAGTTATTATTAGATGGTTCATATGCCTTTAACCCACCACTTAATGGAGCACAGATCAGTCAAGATTTGCATTTTGCTTGCTATTCAAGTTTTCAAACTCATGAGCTCCCCACCTAATGACAAGAATATTTATCCAGGTTAATTGATAAAATCTCCTCAACATAAAGTGCTCTAGGAAACAATTTCAGAACACTTACATGTTGTATTAACATCTCATTATTTTATTCAACAACCCCAGAGCGAGTGAGGATGGAGGACGAATGATGTGTGCTTTCTAATGTCATTTTCTCTAGAAAAAAGCTCATCTACATCTCTTCTAAGATATCTGTATGTTCTTTTTCTTAATACCTAAGCACCCTTAAAGATCTTTTCCGCCTTAATTAACAAAATATGAATTCAAACAAAGCAGTTGCTAGAGTTTGAACACTGAATGGTTTAATTGCTTGCTATATTTTACAGTGAGTTTTAACAGAATTTTTTTTTTTTAAAAAGAAGAGTATAAATCAGCAGAATTGCCATAAAATCACAAGCAATATGTAAACAGGAATAGAACGAAATTTCTTAAATAAATGATTCATTGCAAGCTAGTACTCCAAGCTTTTTTCCCACCTTTCCAGTTACTCATTTTTTGCCTAAGGACAGCTTTCTATGAATTTACATCATGATAAATGTGTCTTTAAAGCAGTGAAGCAGAGATAAAATAGACTGTTGGAATTTGCTGTGGAATGTCACACATTGTAAAAACTCCAGTATCACAGGTTAAATAGTTGTATTTAGCAGAGTTTATTCCTGTTATCTGTAAAATATTTATGTTGGTGATTTTTTCCCCTATATTAATAAGTGTTTCAAGCCAGATAATTTCAAATCATCTCACTATTAATTTTTATTGGCAGCAGACTGAAAGTAAACCTCTGTACTTTACTGCTCTGGTGGGAGAAGGAAGACTAATTGATGTTATTGTAAATGGGAATAAAGCTAAATACTTCTCCTTCACTTCTGAACTGAATGAAATTAGGGCAGAGGAGGCTGTTTGTCAATAGCAAGTTATGATGAAAACAAATTAGAACAAGTCCTGTGTTATAAACAGGAATGCAGTTATCACTTTTCCAAGCTATGGACAAATCCCTGAAATTTAGGAGGATATGTCTGTCCAATAAGTTTATTTATATAATATAATAATACTTAATAAACTGCTAAAGTTAAACAAACATAAGTCTTTAAAGCAAGTATTTTATGTGTTTAATCTTCATCAACAAATACTTAATTCTGCTCTTTCAGACAAAAAAGTGCCATCAATGTTTTTCTTGTTTTTCTTAAAAGATGAGGAAGTCGCTTTCTATTTGGTTGTCTTACTCATCTCCCTGCTCTAACATAATTCCCTTTTGTAGCCTCTTCCATTTAACAAATTATTTCCCCACATTCCAGCTCTAAACAAAAGAAAAAATTGACTTGCCACTTTTCTGTGACAAACACAACAGCTGGAAAAAAAAAAAATCTGACTCATTCTTGTCTATCATGTATACATTATGTTCACTAATATTTTTGTATAAAAATATATTTCACTTCGGTTGCCTTTTACATCATGCCCACAGCCACTCACTTTCCTGACATTTTAATGTCAGCCAAATGTTGCTGCCAGGTATGGGAACAAAAGCTCCTCAGGAGAAGTTTGCTGTGTTGATGGGAGATCACCAGAAAAACCCAGCTGTTCTAAGCAGTGGTTTTGATACATTATTAGTTTTATCTCCTGTATCAATAATGAACACACTAGAATGGTTTTAATGAAAATTAAATTCTAGTCGCAACAGGGATTAAATGACCTACGTGTCTGTTCCTGCTGAAATTCAATATTTAAATACCATATTATTATATGCAGCATTTCCTGTTTACGTCCTACTTTATGCTCTGATGAACAAACCTTTCTGAGTTATGAGGTTTCCATCCAGACATGAACACAGGCACCCTGCCCTGGCACTCCAGAGCTGCTTGCAGCAGGGTTGGCTCAGAAGTCCCTCAGGACAGTGGCAGATCCTGACTCTGGAGAACTTCTCAGAACACAGTGACTCTCTCTCTCTGCCCTCTTTTGCTGTCCAGCTGAAAACAGACCATCATACTAGGATTTATCTGTGTTTTTCCAGGACCTGTTCATGTGAGTACTCCTTGAGTAAGAGATGGTGATTTTAGTAGTCCATGGCAGATTTAATATTACTCTGTATTTGAATTATTCTTCATTACAAGATCAATCGTACTGCCCACAATTTCAAGCATCAAAATTTTTCCTAACTTAGTCCCTACTTTTCTAAGTTTTTGTTTATTTGTTTTTATTGTTGTTTGTTGTTTTTGTTTTGTTGTTGTTTTGTTGTTTGTTTGTTTGTTCATTTGTTTTTTGAACTGGGCTTTCTTTTTTTCCATCCTAAGTTTTTCTTAGGAAAGAAAATAAGTATCCATGTTCTGTTCACCTTCTCCATTCTAATTATTGTTATTATCATATCTAGGTGTCTATTTTCAATAATGTGCTTTCTTAGCCCATTAAGCTACCTTTCTAAACTACATGTGCCCTTCTACACCTTTTCCGCTCCTTAATTTTCTTTAAATCATGTCCTTCATCAGTCTATGTGGGTTTTTTTCCTTTCTCTTTCAATTTTTAATTCTAAATTATTCCTAAGTAATACCACATGTTTACTCTCTGTGAAATTATTGGAAGAGTGGATAGATGAAGGTGTCTAACTTCCAAAACACTTTATTAGTTTCTTCTCCTGCTTCCATTTCAATGTCTCCTTAATAGTTACCTCTGTTGTGAAAGCCCAGCACTTCCAAAGGAGAACAAATTTGCTTTCCACTCATTTTGCAGTAGATGTTTTTTAGTCCCCAAAAATATTGAATACCAATTAAAGCTGGGAAAGTATCTTATTACTTATCATGTTCTTTATACAGACCAGATGTTTTAAGAACAAAATCAGAAACTGATGAAGAACTGCCGTGTTTTGTTGTAAGTTTTCACTGAATAATTTCAGTGTGAGATTTTCACACTGAATGTCATTCACTGGCTTGGTAAGACAAATCACTTTATATTAGTATTAAATATTTTTAAAAAGTTGGTTTTCTTCTTTACATCTTTTCTGAATGAATAAATATTTCCTCCTCCCTTCAGTCCCTGTCTCCTTTGGAAATTGTGTGTGGAAAAAAGAAGGGATACAACAAGTAAAGTTTGTTGTTTTGTTTTTTTTTTTCCTCCCCAAAGTATCTGGTTTATTTCTGCAAATAATTGTTACAAACTGAACTAAAATGAGTATTGATCTGGGGACAAATCTAGCCCTAGAAATCTTCTGTGTTTGCAGTAAGCTTCATGAAGAATAAAGGCTCTTAAAAGTTGTTACTTGTTTCGCCTGTAATAGTATTAAGTGTAAAACTAGCAGACTTGAGGATCACAAGATGCATATTTAACTCCAAGGTGAAAAGAAGGTTGTCTGGTTTGTTTTATCATCGAGATTCAAGAAAGTACTACATAGAATAACAAGCTTCATAATTAAGAAATTTGATCAATTTTATTTTGCTGAAGTATCTCATCTATTTGTTCAATGACACTGCAACCCCAGAGGTACCAGACCTCTTGAGCCTCACAAAACTGCTGCTGTCCAGGAAGAGAAACAGAGAACGATACAGAGCTGGGAGGGGGCAGAGAGAGATTTTTATTGGAAGCTGTTAAAGTGGTTGCTATGAGACCTTCTCCAGCTAACACAGGCACAGCAGAGAGTGTGAGGCTGATAAATCATAGCTCTTGCATTATACCTTCCCTTTCTGCCTCTTTTTTTTTCCCCCTAACACAGCTTTTATAGTTGTTTAAGATCAGAGAAAACACCTGCCAGTTGCTTTTTCTTCTGTTTCGCTCCCTTCTGCTGCCTCGTGCAAGATGGAGCTAGAAAATGCAATGATCAGCTCCTCGAGCAGTTCTTCAGCAGGCTCCAGAGAGTACAAGGTGGTGATGCTGGGAGCAGGGGGAGTTGGCAAAAGCGGTAAGTTTCAGCAACAATATTTTGGGAGAGAAGGGGTGAATTGGCAGCGTAAAGTTCACAGGAAAAGGACATTGTTTAATGAGGGGTTTCGTTCGTCTTTCTCTTGCACATGGCTTGGATAAAAGACTATAGTTCGTGACTGGGGCAATGAGTCAGCTTAATTTGTTACAGACTGAAACACTGCAAGCCTTTTTAATTGGTTATTTGTGTAGAGCTGACCTTGGGTCTGTTGTGCGTGAGGAGAGAGCAGTCAGGCTGCTGCTGTGAGTTTAACAGCAAGAGCCCGTGTCACTCTCCCACTTGGTGACGGGTGGTGGTTTGCTGGACAGAGTGGATGTAACTTGCTGGCCTGATGGTCCTTGTGCTCAGGCAGAAATCAAACTAATTGCAGAGTCAGCTGGACAGTGCAGAGCGTGGGAGATGCCTGCAGTGACTCTGTTTTCTTCCCCACGTCTTTTGTTTGGGTTTTGTTATTTTTATTTATTTAGTTATTTAGTTATTAATTTTGCTGGGTGTCATTGTGGCTCAGCTGATTTTAGTCTCCTCTCCAGTCCGGATGGGTACAGCATGCCTGCCTGAGTCTCACTCCAGGCTATGAGGCAGATTTGCAGTTTATTTTAATATCCCTGTCCACAGCTGGCAAGATATGCTAGTGTCTGACAATGATATCTCTTCAGAGGAGTCATTATTTTCTCTGGACAGTGTTTCCTTTTTCCCTGATATTATCAGCTTTGATTTATTCTCACTGAAACCAGCATTCTCTGTTCTTACAAAGACTTTGCTGAACACGCAGAGTTTGTTTCAGAAGTCAGTATATTGAACTGGCCACACAACAAGAATTGGATTACATCTTCTGGAAATTCAAAAGAAAAACAGAAAGAGAAACAAAATTACAAGAAGAAGGATAATGTAATATAATATAATACATCCGGTCTAGATTCCAAGGAATTTTCAGGATAAATAGCAGTAAACTGCAATAACTGTGTAGGTCAAACAATTGTAATTTATATTCAAGCAATAAGATGACGTATAGGTGGAAAAAGTTAAAAATTGTGAGTGAACATAATTTTCTTTCTTTTTCCATAATCTTTGTGTTCTTGTTATATTTGGCTTCAATTTCACTGGCACATCTTTCAGTGAGAGCTATTTCCCATTAGTATTGCTTAACCAAGCAAACAATTCTTGCACAGATGTTACTATATAATCACCATATAAAATGGGAAAGAATAAAATATTGGTAATCTCACAGTAAATTTCTGCAATTTCAAATAATCTTTTCCATAGAAAAGCAGGTATCCAGGGTGTGCCAGCTGGAACTTTCAGTAAAATATCACTTCTTTCTTTCTTTCTTTCTTTCTTTCTTTTTCTTTCTTTCTTTCTTTCTTTCTTTCTTTCTTTCTTCTTTTTTCCTTTCTTTTTTATGTTTTAAAATATTTTTCTTTCTTTTTTCCCTTAGTGTGTCCAAAAGATGGCAGCAATTTTTTCCTCCCCAAACGTATGTTTGTAAGAATAATGTAATTTTGAAAACTTTTTCATCACAAAGTAATACAAACTATAATATATCCATAGCATGACTGAATCCATAAGAGTCAAACTTTACACGTACGTGCAGGAAATTCCCAAGTTTGCATTTACTATTAGATAAGAGTTGAAATCACAAATTTAGTTAATGGAAATCTCTGTGTTCAGAAAAAGTTAGCTTTTAATTTAATGAGAATAAAGCCTTTAAATCTGTGCATTGAACAAGGTATGATACATCTCCAAAGCCGAGAACCACATAATTAAGAACCAGAATTTTGTGGTCTAAAGAAAAAAAGATGGGATTAAGTGGATATTTATGAAATTCTATAGGATTAATGAAAACTTTCTCTTGCTATCATGAAAGTGAAACTTCTGTGTGAAAAACAAATACCCCAGCAACTGAGCATTCTTAAGTGTTCATAAGAAAGGAGGTGGACAGTTCAGCATTTACTGGCTATGAACTTCTGATGTGTAATGGACCTGAAATATTTCAGTAGAATCCTGAGAGACAGTCCAACTGACAGAATTCAGAGAGAGATAAGTAAAAATAGATGTCATTTCATAAATCATTAATTCATTCTGACTGTTACATAAACAGGATTAATTTACACCAGATTAAAACCAGAAAAAGGCCTTAATGACTACTTTTGTTCTACAAGATGAGCTCTACTTTCTCCTAGTGACTTAGATTCAATTTGACCAGGAAATTATGAATTTAACCATAAAAAATGCATCCGAGTAGAATAAGGATGAAAGAAAAAAAAAAATTCAATTTCCAACTTTTGATTTTGACGAATCAGTGATATGTGGTTTGATGTACTGGTAGCATCCTGCCTATTTTTTCTCCTCTTTTCCCTCCTTCTTTGCTTTTAAGTCATCATAAAAACAGTAGCAGCTGGGGTTAAACTACTGAGTGGGAAACCTCTTTCGGATGAAAGGCTTTCCATTCCTCAATTCATTCAAATACTAAATAATTCAGGTTTGAAATGAATTTTCCATAGGAACCAAGCCACAGAAATGTTAGATTTCTTTTTACCCTGGATGTAGTTCACTCCTAGAGATCCTCTGGGCATTTTGATCTTGTGCTTCCAACCCTCCCCTGCTCTCTTACTGCGACACTCGTGCACAGGGTGGAATGAGGAGGAGGAGACCAACAATGGATGTCCTTTTGGTGTTGGTATTCACAAAAAAATATTCTTTGGATTAGTCAGGCTTGTCTCTTCACTTCTCTGCTCCAAGATGGCAGACAGTCCAGGGGAACAGCAAACATCGTTTTATTCGTGCTATTCAGTGTGGTGTAAATTTTACAGGAATTGGGACAACAAGATGAACTCTGTGCATCCAAGTCTGACACACATCACATGCAGAGTAATATTGTGTAAACTGCAAATGGTCTGAGAGTTGTTACTTAAGGGTTCTCACTTTTCAAAATCAATTCTGGAAAAATAATAATAATTAAAAAAAAAAGTCTGCCATTATTTTATAGGAGGAAAAAAACACCACTTCAAAAACCAGCATTCAGAGGCAACAGGTAATAGTTTTGCCTAATTAAAATGCACAAAGCTAGATGTAAATTTTTATAGGAGTTGATTTCTGTGCTGTAGTTATGGAGTATAGATTCCCTAGAATGAGTTATCTCTTCTAAGGCTTGTGAAAAGAGAATTCTTTTTGTTTTCAGAGAAATATGTTAATTTATTATGTTGTGTAAGTTGTGATTGTCATGAAGAACATCAAGTGCAGGCTGATGCAAGTTCAGACCAAAGTTACGCTAGAACCAATAATTAAACTGAAATTAAATTGAAGTAAATAAATTAAATATTCTATTGACTCTCATTCAATTATCGCCCATATCAAAATGACGTATTTCTAGTCATAGTTATATTTCAATTAAAAATGAGAATTTGACACTTGGTCTTCTCTGCTCTGATGGCAAATATCAGGCCACCTCAGTACCACTCAAACCTGCCTCAAGTTACCTGACATGAGGTTCAAACCCTAAGAAACTTGGTGATTCTGAAACCCATTTTGCTCACAAATACCTCCAGAGATCAGTAAGCAAGGCGCTCTCATGGTCCTCGCCTGATGCAGACCAGACCTCTGGGTTTAGCTCTGTTTTTCAGTGTTACAAATAAAAAACATGCACAAAAGAGCCTTTCAATCCTAAAACCATCCATTTGCCTTATATTTAGCAAAACAATTACACTGATAACAATACTTAACTGCAGCACATTCTGCAAAACATCAGCGATGATTAACCCAGGGGTTGCACAGTGACTACTGAAATGAACAAATTGATGCACCTGTGCAACAGAATAAAATAAAAAACTCCCTCTGATGAAAAATTATTACCTAAGCAATCTCCAAATGCTGATCAGATTGCACCATAACCCACCTCTGTGTGCATCTTCTTGGCTGAATAAAAATGTTATTTTAGCATTTTCTTGGGTTTTTGTTTGTTTGTTTTTTCCTAACCGTGGTTAACGATGATTTATTTAAGGCTGAAGATGATCTACAGTTATTCCAGGTAAATAAAATTACATGTTCATGCATAGCAGTGGTGTATCATAGATGCAAAGTGAATTTCTTGTTAGCTGTCTTATGGAAGTTGCATTTCAGATGAGAAGAGGAATTCTTCAAAAAATCAAAACTAATAAATACCTCTTGCTTATAAGATAGATTATTTATCTTGGATAAAATGTTTATTTTTCAATATTTATTTCTCAAACTGATTGCTAGATGATCTGTTGCCGCATCACAAAATTGGAAGATATTTTAAAATAATTGTCTGAAGATTTTTGTAAAACTAATATATTTCCAGTTTTATTATATATTGGAAAGTATTTAGAAATGTATTTTCAGGCTTCAATCTTAAAAAGAACAAAAAAAAGAGGAAGAGAAGAAATTAAGGAAAGATTCTCTCAGGGATATTGGAGGAATAGTGTGAGGAAATGTATTTTCAGACTGGGCTGGCTAAGGGAAGCGTTCTTACCCAGTGATTTCCTTGATTTTTCTTTTTTTTTCTTTTTGCCAGTGTGGCATAAAGGATGTGTTTCTACAGATGCAGGTGACTCATCCAATTAATTTCAAGATCATGTGTACAAAATAAATTCCAAAATGTGTGAAAACAATTATGTTCTCTGTGACGTGGGAACTTCAGTACGAGGAATTGGATTAAATCTGCAATTTCCTTTCATTTATGTGCTCAACTGCCCTTTTTTCTGGACCAGTTTTACCTCTTATTCTGCCCTGATAAAACAAATTATGTGCCTATTATTTTCAAGCATGTCCTTATAACAAGAGTCCCAGTAAATAGAGCACCCTGGAGTGTGTGCTGGAGAGCTGGCCCACTCCAGCTGTTTGTAGACTCCCTGGAGATAAATTGATGTATGATCCAGGTCGCAGTGAAAAGGAGGAAGGGCGAAGGTAGAGATTCCACTGGTGTCAAAAGTGCTGAGCTTGGAAGGCACCACTTGGGCCTGCTGATGCTGTTCTTACCCCACCACACGGCTCGGTGTCGCAGAGCACACTCCAGACATTGATCAAACACCTCAGAAGCCTTTTTTAAATTATTTTTGGACGGGGTTGGTTTTGATTTGGTTTCTTATTTTCCTCAGGAATATTCTCAGGTACAGCTATGCTTCCCTAAACACCTGATAAATGAATCAGAGGAAAGGGTCTGGCCTTCTATCGTATCCTGAGGCAAGGCAATCACCAGGATGAAGGTGTTGGATTTAGTTACTGCTCACTATGAGTCAAGGTGAAAAAAGTTCCCTTTCAAGTGCTTGGGCATGCTGTGGATTACAGTTAAGGCAATCCAAGTTGCTTTTTTCCCCCTCAAAGTCAATATAAGTATAGTTTTTGGTGTCTTGGTATTCCCTGCTTCTCCACTAACTGCAAAAAATGCCAGTTTTTATTTAAGTGGAGAAGGAATTGAGATACCTAATTAACAAAGACACACATCTGTATGCCATCTGAAAAGATTTGCTTGTTCCCTCATCATTCTCTGTCTGGGGAAAAAAAAAAAAAGAAAAAGAAAAAAGAAAAAAAAAAAAGGTAATCCAGATTTATAATTGACTTTTTTAATTCCTTGGGTGTTTCAGGGAAATTATTCTACTTATTCAGATTAAAAAAAAAAAATAGGAAAGATGGAAGAGTATATATTTTTTTGACTGCAGGCAAACTTCCTTCTTGGTAACAGTTCTGAAGTGGTAAGGGTACTGACCAGTCAAAACGACATATAAATTCCCTTGGTCACTTTATGGTGCTGCCTGCAACCTCTGATTAGCTGTGACTTGGTGTAGAAGTGACAGCGTGAGACTGGGAAAGGAAGGGAGGAGGCAGAAGAACACTGACAGTGGTGCAGACCAAAGCACATGATAATACTTCTTGAGAATCATGTATCCATGGAAAAAAAAAATCCTAACTGAGCGCTCTAAGCCACCAGCTCTGTCTGTCGTGCCTGAGGTGCTGTAAACTGAACAGCAGTCACGCTTCCAATGCAGAATTTCAGGTGTTTCATGAAAAATAATGGTGGTGCACGTTGTATTTTTGCCATGAAAAAGTAAAAAAAAACACCTTGTAGAGAAGGGCCACCGATGCCAGACGATCGCATCCCTGGGGATGGGTAACTTCCAGTCTTATAAACCAGATTAAGTTCTGGAGATTGTACAAAGGCAGAGTTCCTGGTAGGTTTGTGATCTTTGATAACAAAACTGTCCATGTGTTTTAGTTTCCTTCACAAGTAGATAACTGAATTTGTTTCAAGCTTGATTTTGTTTAAGTACAACTTCTAGACATCTTCTTATGTCTTTGTTAACAGCTTTGAGAAGATCAGTATTTTCTGTTAATACTTGTGGACAATGGTGAGTTCACACCTCAGTCTTCTTTCACTGCAATACACTGTGTATCTGAAACCTCACTTGTAGGACTTTATTTTCCTGTTCAGAGCATGTTGTATGCTTAATTAGAGCACCCTAATATTTCCACATCATTTTCTGAGTATGAATTCCAAAAATTCATGGAAGTTACATGCTCTTCTATTTGTGGCCTTACTAGAAGAAAGACTGACTACTGGTTTCCTGTGTAGAGTTATTTTTTGTTCCTCAGAGAATAATGAATTCTTTTATTCAGGTGTGGTTCACAGAGGTCACATACAGAGAAATATTTATAGTAACTTGAGGCTATTTTCTCTTTCCTCCAGTGCAGTCACCTGTTCTGTCACATCTCTCACGATGACCTAAATTCTGCATTTTCATATGTGTTATCTTATTTGGGACCACTGAATCTGAGAATTCAAATAATTCTGGACCCCTTTCTGATATTCTTCATTTATCTTTAGTGTATATGTTATCCACTTAAAAGGATTAAACACATTATTTATTAATCGGTTTCTTTTGCCTATGGGCAGACCTTGTGGACAGAATTGTTTGCCTCAGGGAAATGAGTAAAAGACATTTTCATTATTTTGGCAGTTCATGTAATTCGATGTTTAGAGGGGTGGAGGACTCAGTTATGCCCTCTGTATTTAATGGGTGGGGATTTCTGCATGTGAGATTCCAACTCGGTGCTGAGGAATCTGTCTGTACTCCTGGATTCTTCAGCACTAGAAGATGTCTGATAAATAGGACAGAGTTCAAAGAAAACCAACAGAGATGATAAAAGGACTGACACAGTGTGATTTATGATGAAAAATGACTCTGACTATATTCAAATAGCTGCTGCTGTAGACAGTAATTCATGATTCTTTTTTGTGCAACTTGCATATGTATAAAGTGATTCAATGTAAATGGAAGCAGCTGTGACGTGAATGGGTCGATCTACCCAGTTTCTCCTATCATAACATCCAGATGATGAACACCCACCTGAATAAGGCTAGCAAACAAGCTGGTCACTTCCATGCCCCTTTGGAACGGGGGATGGAGAATTCACAACATTTAAAAGTAATGAATACCAAGAGAAGAACACATATATTCCAAAATTTCTAGGAGGAAAGCAGCCAGAATTGCTTAATGGAGAGTAACAAGTTAAGTGATGAAATTGGAATTAGAACATATATAATTAGAGATATTTGAGATCTTCAAGACGAAATTCCTTTGGTCAATAAGAGTGGCATATGCTCTTAATGATTTGCTTAAAAGCAAGATGGAGCAGACTGTGGAAGAGTCTTTGAAAGGAAAAGGCTGGTGAAAGCTTTGTTAGTCTAAGTGCTTTACATTAAGGCAGAACACATTACAGAGACTGAGCATTAAGGAGCAAATATACCAGAATAGAAAAAAGCATTTACAGTTTTCAAATTCTCTTATAGAATAGAAGGACTACTGTCTTCCTCAAAATTATGTGATGTGTTAAAAGTCATCAGGACTTTTGGCCAACGTGGCACTAATAATGTACGTTGCCAGAAGTTTTCTTTGTGTTCATGCTGCTAAACAGTGATCCTCAGGCTGGTCTCGAGATTGGATTTGTTTGTTCTGTACAAAAGAAAAAGTCATTTATGTTGCCTCAAACAGAACTAAAATGTGTCCTTCAGAGTATAAAGGCCCCTGTAGAACTGGAAACACACTGAGGTAGCACCCTAAAGTACGGGCCACTTCGTGTGGGTGTTGGGTGGTGGTACAGATAGAAGGCAAACAGATTTGTTAGCTCACCTCTCACTGTTCTCTGTTCCAGGGATGCAAATGGGATTTACTGATTCAGGGTCTTCGCCTACGCTTCCTCTCTGTGAACAATTATGTGTAGGACCCAAGGGAATGGCCTGCAGCTGAGCTGGGGGAGGTTTAGGCTGGATATCAGGAAAAGGTTCTTCCTGCAGGGGTGGTTTGGGCACTGAGCAGGGTCCCCAGGGAATGGTCACAGCACCAGACTGGCAGAGATCAAGGAATATTTGGACAATGCTCTTCAGGCATGGAGTGGTATTCTTGGGGATGGTCCTGCTCAGGGCCAGGATTTGGATTTGATAATCCTTGTAAGCCCCTTCCAACTCAGGGTATTCTAGGTGATTCATACTCACAGAAGGTTATATTAATGAGTCTGTTTTTCATGGTGTTCTATTAAAACAGAGCTTCCCTTAGAGTGAAGATTTCAGTGACTTGTGCACTGCTCAGCTTTTCCCATTCACGGTGCTTGCTATAAAGACACAGAAAACCTTCCGGGCTATTCCTCAGCAACAGGAATTGGACTGTCAAGGACTCTCCTAGTTCCAGCCACACACAAATCTGCCATTTGAAACGCCCAGATTGAAGTCTCAAACAAGGGAACAAGCACTGTTTCATGACAATGACTGGGCACTGCCGGTATCTTTGCTGTAAACAATCTGTTGAGGCAGCCACAGGAACGGTTTCCCTTCCAAGCCATCCCTGCTGCTGAGCCGAGCCATCTGCAGCATTTTTGGCACGTGCTATCTGCTAGAATTTGGATGAGATTAATTCCATTAGGGACACTCTTGAAAGCACAATTAAGAAATTTTTTTTTTTTCTTCTGTTGCTCCTTTCATCTCTTTTCTTTCCATATTTTCCATTTTATTCCCTTCCATTCCTCTGATAATCCTTTTCCACTTTTAATTTGTTCTTTGACTTTAATTAGTCTCTCTTTACGCCTGCAAGCCCGTCTAATTTTCTTTCCTGGAAGCTGGAAGTCTCATCATGCTCACACAGCTCCAGTGACAGGAATTGGGTGTCACCAGAGTGCTGTGCAGGGTTCCAGTTTCAGAGGAAGTGTCTTGGGAAGATGCTTTTCCACAAGCCCTAGAGATCTGCTAAAGCATTACCTGCCCAGTAAGCAGTGGGGACACTGGTTAAAATCACTTTGTTTCAAGGTGGGTGGGCAACATCCAAAAGATGAGTATGTGAATGTGTACATAAAAAACTATCTCAGGAGATGCCAAATTGGACTATCGTGTATTTGGTCTCCAAAAAAGTTATATTTTCAACTCATGTAGTCAGTGTTTTATCTTTTCATTAAAACCCTAGGACTAAATGAGTTATTTCAGGAGTCCCAAAGGTGGGCTCACAAATGTTTATAGGTTTTAAAAATTAATTTCATACGCTCTGGCAAAATAAAAGCTGTAATCGGCTGAGAGATTGATGCACGTAGTTCTTCTTCAGCTTACATGGACTACAGTTTTGAGAGGAGCTGTCGTGTAATTTCTTTGCTTGCAATCTCCTTGAAGTGCTAATGTAATTCTGTAATTCTTGTCCATTTTCACATGCCCAAAATAAAGGAGTCCTAGCTGAAATTCATGTTCTCTGTCAGATCCTGTGATTCCTTTACTAACTTGATTGCTCTGTCAGATTCTGTGATTCTTTCAGTAACTTTGCTAGCCTACTACCTGCATGACAGCTTGTTGTGTTACACTGAACTTTTCCCCGCTGAAGAGGATCTGCAGCGTCTTTACAGAAATGTCTCTTTAGCAGCTTGAAAAATGTGTACTGTTGTTTTAGATTTTTATTCAGAGTGTTCAAAACCAAACCCAAGTGTTGTCAGATTCTCTGTTGTTTCAAAACCAGCAGCTTTTTAAGTCATCCAGAATGCCTGGCAGGCTTTAAAATTCCCCCTTCTCTAAATTTTTTCTGCACTTTCTTATATAGAAGTGGTGTTCTCAATTTGATTTAAAAGCAGTCATTAGGCATTTTATTCACAGTGAATAATCTTACTTGGGCTGCCTGGTGACACGGTCATTTGATCCCTCATCACACACAGCATGACAAAGCTCTGCTCTGTGCAGTATCTGAAGTACAACCCAAGGATGTGCTCCTGGGCTTCATGAGGGCTCCACATATTTGTAGTTATGCTCTAGAAACACATTATTTCTCTCCTGGGATTAGAGGAGAAAAAAGAACAATCTATTACAGTAATCAAGCATCCCCCCATGAGCTCCAGAAAAAGGGTTCTTGTGCCTTTCTTCCACTTATATCAGTTTCAGTGGATTTCCCAGAGTACAAAAAAATTGTGAATTTGCAACATAACCTCTCTCTCAGTGCACACACTGTTTACTGGTCTGTTCTTATAAAGCTGGGAGTCAAAAGACCCATTTTTCAAATCTTTCCCAAGATACTTAAAAGTTATTAAATGCCTGACATAGCAAGGAGTGCACATCACATAAGCTTCCTCTTTTTTCTCTTTTTTTTTTTTTTTTTTTTTTTCCCCCAGGTAACATGCTCAAAATGACAATTGGTGCTGGTATTTGATGATGAGGAAGGGGTTAGGAAGAAGTCAAAAGATAAGGTATAAAAGAAATCCAAGCAGTTTTTATGGGAAATGTTAACAGACATCAACAACTATGAATAGAGAACAAGAAAATAGAAAAAAATAGAGACATATAAAAAAGTTGAGAAAACAGAAATCTAGAAACAGGTGAGTAAAGCGATGGTAAGGGAGTAAAGGGACAGAAGGAAAATGCAGCAATTTGTACTTTAAAGATCATTGGTTTCAGATGCTGTCTTTTCACTGCAGTCATCCTACGA
Source organism: Melanocharis versteri (assembly GCA_013397845.1). Lineage (NCBI taxonomy): Eukaryota > Metazoa > Chordata > Aves > Passeriformes > Melanocharitidae > Melanocharis > Melanocharis versteri. The sequence goes on along the minus strand of VZTG01005746.1, from coordinate 498,608 downwards.
GGTGCTAATAGTCAATGGTCATATCTCAGCACCTGCTGCACATATTTATGGTCAAAATGCACACAGAGGTCATGTTAAGGAATCATTCTCCTGCCTCTGTGACTTCTTATCCTATGTTTCTCACCCACTGGCTCTCTGAAGTAAGAAGCTGGAGAGGCATGATCACAGTTGTAGACTGGCATGAGTCGATGTCTTCTGCTAGGAAACAAAACATAGGACTAGAGAAAATGGTCTCAAGTTGTGCCAGAGGAGGTTTAGCTTGAAAATTAGTAAATATTTCTTCAGTGAGAGGATGCTCAGGCGTTGCAACAGGCTGTCCAGGGCCGTGGTGAATCCACAGCCTCTGGAGGTATTAAAAGAACTTGTGCATGTGGAGGTTAGGGCCGTGGTTTTGTGGTGATCCTGTCAATGCTGAGTTAATGGCTGAGATGGATGTTCTTAGAGGTCTTTGCAAACCTTAATTTTTCTACGATTCTGTAATTCTTCTGAGCACAGCCCTTTTTTGCTCTCCTCAGCCGTGTACAAGGCTGTGTAAATCTGACATTAATATAAATTTATGGGGTGCTAGGCAAAGCGATGCCTCTTGTGCGTGGTGTTCTGACAACCGTCCAGAACAGAGAGAGGAGTCTGTGGGCCCCAGCCTCAGCAATATGTAACAACCAGTGAAATCAGTGGGAGGCACAGCATTCACCAGACTCTTCTGTGTTCTTTGGAGAACTAGACTCCTCCACACACAAAAATCTTCAGTGGAATAGTGAATCACAATGATGCTTGAGGGATATCTCCTTTGGTACCAGGAAATAAAAATCTGTTTTCCCCCAGCCTGGGAAAAAAATGACAAGATGCGAAAAAAATGTATGTGTATTTCTATATGTTTTCCCTTTGTGACCCAGCTCTTACCTTTGCTCTCACTCCCCAGCTTTTACTTCTCATAACAATATAAACAAACTGCTATTTCATTATAATAAATTTTGAACAAGTGGAAGTAGGAGGAAAAATCAAAACAAAATGCCAGTGACTATAAACAGATTTGAATACACATATCCCTGAAACATGCTCATGTAAGGTTTATGTAGTGTAAACTAATATGCATTTTCACTCTTTAAGTAAAATAGTTGTTAGTGCCAATGTATTATTCAAAGAATTTATGGAAAGTTGTGTAAAACCCAGTGAGATAACCACTTGTGCTGATTGACAGTGACAGGATATTTAAAGAATAGGATTACTTGGTGATTGAAAGCTTTTATTCCTCAATTTCATTTACCTAAAAATAACTATGGATCAAATTGGTTGGCGAAGCTGTGTTTTATGTTTCTAAAGCGTCACTGTCCGTACTGGAAGAGTTTTAGTATAATAAATTTTAAACAATACTTGAATCAGTTTTCTGTGTTGGGATACTTTAGGGTGCTGCAATTCAAATACATTTTCAATCTTGTGAATAAGATGCATTTGTGATTGGCTATAGGTAGAAAAACTGAGGAAAATGAAATTTTTATTCCAAGAAATTGTTAATTGCTCTCTTTCTGACTCTGAGCAACACAAGTGAAGTTGGTAAAAATAGTACGCAGAGAGCTCTTTACAAGGTAGGGATGCTTGGGAATATCTTTAGCACCACTGATGTTAATTTAGTCACAACAAAAAGCAGGATGTGGATTGGGAACAGATGAGATACGTTGTAGTAGACATGATTGCTCAGGAAATGATCTAGGTAGACACAATACCAGCTTGTACTGTGATGAAAGTTTCTGAGGGAATCAGATGTTTCCCGGGTTCATGGTCAAAGTTCAATGCCATAGACAAATATCATGAATAATTCTTTTCAGTTTAGTGCATAACAAGCTGCTAAAAAATCATTAAGATGTTGGTGATAGAATTACTTGCCTCTGAGCACTGAATCCACCCACTTTTATCTCTTGTTTTTCTTGCAGGCTATCCCATTAATATATGGTAGAATTTATGAGAGAAGTAGGAAACGTAAAATACTACCTGCTTATGTTAGTAAATAGTGTAGAGCACATGCTATCTTTCAAAATTATTTTTATTTTTCACATAAACTTACTGTAAGTGTATTTCCTGCCAATAAAGTATTTTATCAGGAACATGGCAATGTGGAAGGGTTTAGATTTGCAATCTACTTTGAAAGGGGTTTTCTGTTCCCATTTTATTTTATTTATAAGTTTAATTTATTTCTGTATTTATATTAATCTCCGGATGTTTAACATATGATGAATTTCACAGTGGCACAGTGTTTAAAAGTTAGGTATCTTCAGAACCCTCCCTAGCTAAACTGACAACCAAATATTTGTTTACTTAGTGGAAAACCAAGATGGGATGGGCCTTATTTGTTCTGTCAGTGTCTTATGTGTCATATCTGTTCAGCTCAGTGATTACTGTCAGTATTGTGGCATTTAAAAGAAGACCTGAAGAGAGTGGAAATGCAATTTGTGTTCCGTGCTGCCTCACGCATCACGAAGAAAACTGGCAGCTTGACCTTAGCAGTAGAGCAGAAAGAATACAGCTCTTTTTTTGTACACTGAGAGTTCCAGCCAAATGAATGCGTCTTAGTGGGGAAGTCACTCACTCCAGAGTAGGTGGGGAGGGGAAGGAAACAGGGAAATATTGTTCAGTTGAAGAAAAAAAAAATCTGTGTTTGTTCCTGACTCTCTCTTTGAAATTACCATAGAATGCCTTGACCGCTATTTTCTGCCCTACCCACTGAAATGTCTGAATTGAAACGGTTAAAGCAGTGCGTGGTTAAGTGGGATGGAGCAGAGAGAGGGAAAGATGAAGGAATTGCTCCTGTAAGTTCTGTAGATTTGGAGAGAAGCATCAAAGAGTATTGTGTGCAGCTAATATTATAACACCGTGTACAACAGAATTGAAAAGGCAATGAACCTCAAGAGTGTTTCATGTTTGATACATTATGGAAGAGAACAGCTTACAGGATTAATAGTACTGGGCTACAGGAGAGTTTCTAAAGTTTGAAACCTAAGCCTTTGGTTAAGCAATTACAGTGGATTGATCACAGCCAACACTGAACAGCAGCTATGGTGGATTGATCCAGCTTCTTGCTCACTCCCCAGTCCTGTAGGAGAGGAAGAGAGAAAGAGAGAGAGAAAGAGAGAAAGAGAGAAAGAGAGAAAGAGAGAAAGAAAGGAAAGAAAGGAAAGAAAGGAAGGAAAGAAAGAAAGGAAAGAAAGAAAGGAAGGAAGGAAGAAAGAAAGAAAGAAAGAAAGAAAGAAAGAGAAAAAGAAAGAAAGAAAGAAAGAAAGAGAAAGAAAGAAAGAAAGAAAGAAAGAAAGAAAGAAAGAAAGAAAGAAAGAAGGAAAGAAGGAAAGAAAGAAAGAAAGAAAGAAAAAGAAATGCAGGCTTGCGGCTTGAGATGACAGTTTAACCGCTGAAGCAAAAGCTGTGAATACAAGCAAATTTAAGAATTCATTTACTAATTCTCATTGCAGGCAGACTTTTAGCCAGTCCCTGAAAAGCAGGGCCTCAGCTCACATAATGGTTGCTCAGGAATACAAATGCCATAACCATGGACGATTCTGCTTCCTCCTGCTTTCCTTGAGCTTTTATTCCTGAATATGATGTCATGTGATATGAATATCTCTGATCAATTCAGATCAGCTGTCTTAGCTATGTCTCCCCAGAGGTTCTTGGCCACTGCTGGAGGCAGAGTGGGAAAAAGAAAAAGCTTTGATGTGGTGCAGAAGAGTTCAGCAGTGACCAAAACGTTTGTGCATTATCCACACTGGTTGAGTCACAGAACCAAAACCTGCCACCATACAGGGTGCTGTAAAGAAAATTAACTACATCACAGCCACTTCCAGTACAGCAATTTATACCATGAAAAGGGTTGGAGGAAATGAGGGACCTTTTTGTGGTTTGTGTCTATAACATCATTGTATTAACTACACATTGATACTGACATGCTCTTCTGTTTTGTTGAAATGTTGTGGGACGCCACAAATTCTGTGAGAACCAGCACTATTTTCCCTCTTTCCTCCTTGTTTATAATTTGACTTGACAAAACTATCATTTTTTATTTGTTTCCTCTTTTTTTTTTTTGGTAGAAACATGATGGTTTGAAACTGACTGCTGTTGGCATGGAGGTATCTGTGCTATACACCTTACAAATGTATGTTTTCCTGAAGGCTATCTGAAATATTCACTGTCCAGCTGTGTTTCTGGGGAACACCACCACTGAATCCAGCTGAGTCTTATGGTCAGATGCTGAGGTATTTACATGGTGCTTGAATTTTTTTCCACACAGGAGGAAGCGCACAGTACTTTTGCTGTAGCTGAAATGAGGTTGGCATATTTAAGCATAATTAAATCATTGTTGGCAAGTGGTGGATCAGCATCATTAGCACTTTTTGCCATTTCTAAAGTACCTATAGTTCCAAGGAGACTTAAATCACTTAGATTCCGTTCCTATAAGGAATCTCTCCAAGCTCATAGTGTCCAGCATTGCATCCATCCTCCACAGCAGGTCTTTAATTTCAGTTTCTCCGTACAACACAGTATTTCCAGGTCAGTCTGGAGGGCCAAGCTGCTTTTGAAGCCCAGGGCTGATCAATTCAGCTGTTCTATTACAGCTGAGGAAGTCTGAGCCAGCACCAACCACGTGCAGGAACCAGACACAAAGCAGCCAGGCCAGTGGAATGGGTCAGCAGCATTCCCCCCTCAGAGCTGGTGACACGTGGGACAGACACCTCGATAGCAGAGCTGTTGCTCTCGTCATCTCTGCGACACTGGATGCAGTACTCATTGTCCAAATGGTTTTCTCTAAAGGCCTGGTCATTTCTTGGCCCTGTCAGCATTTTTGGCAAATCCTTAGATCTGCTCAGTGGTGGGGAATGGTCATTCAGAGCCCCAGTAGTCAGTATTGAGGAATGCAGCGAACACAACTGACAGTTATTAAAAACAGATGAGGTTTTGTCCCTCTTTCTTTCAGTTAAAATAATTTAATAGACATAAATGCCACAAAAATATATGCAAAAATAATAAAAACCCACCCATTTCCTTCCCTATATCATCTGGTCTAATGTAGTGCTTAAGACTGTAGTTTGTGGGTGTGTATTTCTGTGTTGTTTCCCTCATCACCATACTTGGGCCATACTTATTTTTGAAAAACACCTATCTATTTGTTAATTTTTGGACATTGAAAAGACACAGAAAGCTCAAGTGAAGTCCTGTCTAATGATCCCTAGACAGCCATAAATCTTTGCTCAGATTTTAATTTTCAGTTTTTCAATTCATTAATGTGCCCAATTAATAAGCTCATCATTTACTTAGAAATAAAAAGAAATTTAAGTTATATCACATGTAGCAATCAAATCAAAGGTATTGCGGCAGCTGATGCGTGTGCTAGTTGAATTGAGAAAGATATTGCAAACATAATTAACGAGTAAATGTAAATATCTTTCTGGTGTAATCTTACCAATCCCCTGACAATGTAACTTGGGGCTGTGTTGCTCTGATTATCTGATGGCAAGACTTGCATTGGAAGACAGAATCTTAACCTTTTCTGTGATTTAAATATTTTGTCCTATTTTGTGGTCTAGTGTCCATCTCTCTGCTCCTGTTTCCCATCAGTATTTGCTGATATATCAGAGGTATTTGCCCTCCTTTTTTTATGTAAGAAGCTTTCTGAACTTCAAATGCAAAATACCTTTTTAAAGCTGTTTAGTGATACATCTTTGCTGATGCTTCAGCCACGAGCTGTCGTTATGTGCAGCGTAGTTCCATAACTGGTACCAGGTGACAAGTTCTTTGAACTCTATCCAGCAATGCCATCTCAATAATCAAACTAAGATACGTGTGATAAACACTAAGATTAGTTCTCTAAAGATGATACAACTCAAGGTAAGAGAATCTGCAATATGTTGTGGTAAATTAAACAATCGGTAAAATTAGCGTGTGTCTCTTCGAACAGAACTTTGGATACAGCACACAGGTTTAGATGAATATTAGGAAGATACTGCTGGCTGTGAGGGTAGTGGGGCCCTGGCACAGGCTGTCCAGAGAAGCTGTGGCTGCCCCATCCCTGGAAGTGCTCAAGACCAGGTTAGATGGGGCTTGGAGCAACTTGGGATTCTAGAAGGGGTCCCTGCCCATGGCAGGGGTGGAACTTTAAGGTCTCTTTCAACCTGAAGTATTCTGTGATTCTATAATACTTATTTGCTACAACTACTGGATTGTTGAGCAGATGTGGAGGCACAACCAGCTCCTTCTTGTCCACGGTTTGGGCAGGATCCATTATTGTTCCTCTTCCCTGAGATTTGATCCCAAACAGAAACTCCAGGAGACAAATAATAGCTTATTTCAAACCTTGATGGACTTAAATGTGACACATCTCTTTAGGAGTTCAAGACTCAGGCAGGTCTGTGATTTGCCAGAAAGAAACATTCAATAAATTCTGTGGGGAGAAATTTGGATACTAAAGCTAACTAATGCTGACAACATTCTGAATCTAGATGTCTAGGCTCTCTAAAGTTCGTGGATTGAGGAGGGCAGTATTAGACACTTCATGCTCTCTATTGTATGAGAGAAACATGGATGAGTAACCACTGGGATATAAAGCTCTCAGAGAGTAGATGGGAATAGCCATAATTCAACTGTGCTCAAGGGTGATTTGACGTAATTGATGCCAAGAGTTTTTGAAATTGATGAATTGTAGCATTCAGTAGCACTTCCCACTGTTGCAAAGTTTAACACTGTTTCCTCTTATTTATATAAGAATGTATCTGATGGAATTACTCATATTTGTTTTGAATATATCTTTCCTCTGTTAGAAACATCCATCACTGTGGTAAAAAGAATGGCCTTGTTTAAATTGAAAATATATAGTGTACTCATCAGTGTGGTGTGTATCTTCCTCAGACCTTAATCCACTCAGTAGGTCAGATTTTTCAGTCCCTAGCCCAAAGAGCTAGTTTCTTTTAGCTCCTGCAGACTGATGAATTTAGCTTTGGAGTTCCCTAACACAGTAGCTTTCAACATACCCAGAGGCAAAGATTCCAGTTACATTCCACTTTTATTAAAGCAAGTTAGATTTATGAATTTTTTATTTTCAGCGAGGCAAACAGTAAGCACTGGCTGTCCTACTGCAATCTTCTTTTCATCCATTTTGCAAGGGAAACAATTTAGCTTTTACATATGACAAAAAGGAGAGTCAGTTATTTAGACAGTCTTAATTTTGTTTCCAGAAGCTACGCTAGATTTTTGTTGATATTTTACAAAATGTATGTTACTGCAAATAGCTTTAAAGATCTCCTAAGAAAGAAGCAACATCACAAAGCACATCTCTGCAAGGAATATTTTTAATCTTGAGAGTAGCTAGGTTTTTCCAAAAATGCAGAATTGAATGCAGCTGACAGGCTGCAAGACTTTGCTTTGCTTGCATTCAGGCAGACAGTTCTTACTAGACAGTTACTTGATATTCATAGTTTCACTGAAGCAAGTTAAGTCAACAGTTTCAGAATGGTATCACCATATTTAGAGAGTTTGGTGAACGATGAGTCAGAGCTTTGTGGAGCAGACATCTTCTGACATCGATATCACTTTGTCTGCCTTGCTTCTCACTTTCACTGGCACTCGTTCTTGATTGATCTCTTGTTCTGCACCACTTGATTCATCATGGTCAGCGATCCGCAGGCATGAAAAATTCATCCCGAGACAACAAATACTTTGTAGCTTATGATATTTCTTTCCCTTGGGTTTTGAGACAATTAATTCCTCCAGAGAGCAGAAAACTTAAGGATAATAACAATTCTGGCATTTCTGTGGTGAGAGCAAGTACAATTTTGCGTCTCCATTCTCTCACACAAGAATGAAGATAATGTGTTACAAAGATGAATTATCTAAATAATCAGAAAGTAATTCATCTGAGTGGGCATGCAGAAGAATTTATTTTTGCCATGATGCTAAGTACTACTTAATACTTATGTACTAAATTTCCAGAAAGTTGTGTAGATCTATATCAGCAGCAATTTTTTTTTTTTTTTCTTGTAAGGAGAGTTCCCTTTTTAAATTGTCTTACTTACTTAGATAAATAAATTCCAATATGTCATGGTGTTGCTATACCTTTATGTGTTAAATACCTACTTGTCTATGTCAAATTTGGTCTCTCACAAGCGTAATGGCCCTGTAAAATGTACTTCTCTCTAAAATTGCAGTTGACATTAGCTTTTTCACCACAGTTTCCAACTAAAAGAAGAGGGATATTATCCTGCCTCTAGATACTATGGAAAATCTGAAATGAAAACTATGTTATCAGCCATTATTAGGTCCAAAAGATAAATATAGAGCTTTTAAGTCACAGGCTAGTGTCTTATCCCTGAGATTACCTTTCCTCTTTTAGAATGGGAGTCAAATTTGCACATCATTAGACCTAGAAAATGTGATATTTGATAAATGCTGTCTGATGCCTTTCATGTTATTTGCTGTGAGACAAAGTGGCATCTGAAACAATCAAAGAGACAAATGAAGTGAGAACTTTGCATTAGAGACAGATGATATGTAATTTAAACTATCTAGTGGCTGACTACAGTAATTGAGTTGAACAAATTACTTTCCTCCACAAGCAGTGGAGTTGTCTGGTGCAATGTGTGTAGATAGCTTGTGCACATGGGATGGGGCTGGGCATGAGGTGCATGGCTGAGGTGAGGGGGCCCAAGCCACACACCTGCTTGTGCCTAGGCTCTCACTGCCTCAGTGCTTCTCTCTGTCTCCATATATTCAAATTAAACAACTACATCTAGCCAATTTATTTTTTCTATTTTGCAAAAAATAGGGATTTTCTCTTTACATTGCAAATGTTTCGTCATATTACAATGCCTGTGTCACTGCAACATAGGCATCTCTTCTTATGTTCTTTTGCCTCATACTACATCCCTTATACTTCCTGAGAACTGACATAAGTCTGATGAGAGTAATTTATTGGAAAACAATCTTTACAGTTGCTTTGTGTGTGTTCAGGGATGCAGCAACTCCATTAGTGCACATGGCAGGTCAATTCCTGTTGCCCCTGACCAGTGCTGTGGTTGTAATGAGCTATATTCCATTAAAATTTCAAAAGATTTTGAGCAGGAACACATGTTTAGGTGTAACTGGATAATTCTTCAGGTGGCTAGATTTCCAAAAGCAGAATGGTATTGTGTCAGCCTCCATGAAAGGAATATCCTCAGCCATACCATTAAAATGGGTCATATAGATTGACGTTTCTATCAGGTGACCTCTATTGGAAAGTCTGCCTGTCTGAAGATACTTTTTTCTCTGTTTGAATTCTGTTTCTGTCAGATCATTATTTGATTGAGTTGATTAATTTTCAGACTGTTTTTCATGCACCCCAGGACACAGTTTGTTCTCTTGGATACCAGGTCTTGCTGCTGGCTCATGCTGAACCTGTTTTTTCACCAACACCCCAAGTTCCCTTTTGCCAGGGCTGCTACCTGGCCATTCCTCCCCAAGTTTGTGCTTGTGTGCATCATTACTCTGTCCCAGATGCAGAATCTAGCATTTGTTTTTGTTGAATTCCATGGCACTGATGTTTGTCTAATGCTCCTGTCTATGTAGATCCCTCCGCAAGGGCTCTCATCCCTTAAGAAAATCAGCCAAGGGGGATCTTCCTACTGTGCCAAGACTTCAGTTTCTATCACTCCTCTTGACCCCATCCTAAAAGTCAATCATAAAAATTAAATGGATTTTAGTAACAATTTGCTGAATATCTTGCTGTCCATCAGCTATTGGACAAACCACAGGTATTTCCCTGATTTTTTTCTCTATCTATTTCTGGCCAGCTGTATCAGGGCATTCAATGCATAGCCAGACCTCAGGAGTAAACATGGTAAAGCCAAGGCCCTCTACAATGAAAATAGGAGGAAAAACAGCATTGGGAAAAACATCGGCATTTCTTTTTGACCCTCATCACAAAATAAAGCTACTTAGCAGAAAACATGCCCGGAATGAGATCAGGTGTTCAACTGCTTCAATATATGGATTTCCAGAAGGCTCCAAAGAAAAGAAATGCAAACCACTGAGCCTTTGCCAGATTCAAAGCAGATGCAACCTGTCCCAAATCCTATTTAATAGCACATCAATACAGCTACAAAACTTATGGAGCAGATTACAGTGAACAAGAGAGAAATTACTACTGTCAAGTGTCTTGAAATGTAGAAAAATAATCTAAAGCCCAATTTCTGTTAAATATTGTACTTTTCAGAAACTGATGCACAGTTACTCCAAAAGCAGGTCTTTGCAAAAATCAATGCAGTAATTGCAAAATGTGTAAGAACACGCTGTGCACCTGCCTTCTCATTATCCACTTGAGGATAACAGACTGTCAAAGGAAGATAAAAAGAAACAAATTCTGCAGGTAATTTTATTCAACAGTAATCTAAGGAACCAACAATATAACACTCCATGTTAAAAAATAAATTGAAAAGGTGAGTCTTCTCCTCTGGATATTCTGTGAGTGGCTGGATCAGTCTGACTGAATGCTTGTTGATTTTCCTTTCTGTTACATAAGGTTGTGGTTAACGTGATCCTCCAAAGCCAGCTGAAGATAGTGACAAGATTTAAGTTGACTTCATTGTGCTGTGAAGAGAGGTGCAATGCTCACCCTCTCTGTATTTAATTGCACCAGAAGTTTTACTGTATATTTATATACATAACTAACCTTAATCTTCCATCAGTTCTCAGAGTTTTTCCCATGCATGACAAATACACAGCGGAAATTTTATAGGATTTTGCTACCATCCTTTCTACGCTGACATCAGATAGGAGTTGAGTTTCAGTTTTATGTCAAGTGCAGTGTTCTTCAAAACACTTGTTTCTCTTTTTTTTTTTCTTTTTGGTTGTACATAAATGTCGAAGAATCTCAGATTGTTATAAGTACTTGGAAGCAATAAGATGAAAATTTGTCCAGTTTGAGAATACAGAAACACAGCAAAATGCCAATTCACTCACTGAGAATTAATTTTGACATCTTACATGATGGAAGCCCACTTAATACTTTCAAAAACTTTTAGGTTCAGATGCAGAAGTCTTTTCATACTTCGAGTTTCTCTGATCTCTGTCTTAGTAGTCACACATCAAACAAATTTCTCACTTGTAATATTTAGAGAGTAAGGAGGACACAGCAATTCCTACCATGCATGCGAGATCTTGCTTTTGGATTTAGGTACAAAAATATGCAGTTCACTTGAATGAAGCACTTAAAGTTGCAGTTGTGCAGTCACTGTCTTGGGGGAAAGAGATGATCCATGTCCAATACCTGAATCAATGGTTGTCCTTGTATCAGATAAAAAGCCCTGGAAAGCCATCTGTATTGTTAGCATAACCAAGGCCAGCAATTCCACAGAGAAAAATAAATTAAATAGGGATTTTAAAAATATTTCAATGGATAAATTAAATTAAATTCTAATATCTGTTTTTTTAACCTTTCTATAAACTAACAAGCCTCATGTGTTTGAAAGAGCAATTAAAGACCTCAGCTTGAGAATTGTTTAATGACCTCCCACGTTGAGAGGTTATTTGATATTAAATATTTTTTCTCCTTCATCTTAATATGCAGATTTATTTAATGGCGAATAGGACTATTTACCAAAGTGCTGGGAAAATGTCTCTAGCAGCATATAAAGAGAGCCAATCATATATGATACCATCTATGTAATCCTCGTTTTCGCATTCAACTATTTATCATACAGTAACAAAAAGTTAAACCACAGTGAGTATTTAAAAGAATAAAATGCCCAGATTATTCAGAGGAAACCAAGCAGACTTTTGTTCTAAAAGCTCTGGTCTTCTTTTGTGGGAACATATACTTCTAATAACTTGCATTAAATAAAGAGAGGCAGAAGGAGAAAAGACCGGACTAAATGGCAGCAGTAAGGAATAGCACATGGAGACCTCATTCCCATTTCTATTCCGGGTTCATTTACATGTATTTATTTGCAATATTTAGTGACTGACCCCTGTATTTTTCATATGCAGGTAAGCCAAGTAAAGCATGAGTAAGAAAGGGACTAATGCACTTGAGGTTTCTGCTGACAAGAAGCAACTTCTCATAGCTCTCCTAAATCCTAATCTACTCCTCTGTGTACAGAACTGCTCTTTGGAAGACAGTTTCAAGTGACTTGATTCTGACAAAAAAATGTACGAAGTTAGAACACGAACACCTGAAGAATCTGAGTTATTGGGGAATATCAAGACTGTCCTAGATGAAAAGACTTAGGTTGAGTAAATTTTATGTATTTCATTCCCCGAATGTTTCTTGAGTGGTTCTTCAGCGTACACAGAGTGTAAATAGTGCCTCTGACCCATTTGAAGTAACAGAGATGCACAAAAGTGAGGAATCTCAAGAGGCATTTTTTCTCAGGCAGAAACAGTACCTACTATTGAATCCTCCACTTGAGAAGTCTGAATCAAAGAACTCGAAATCAGATGAAAAATTCCTTTGTTTTCAAGGGATTTTGTGACTGTTTAAAAGAGCACTGCAGCACTGCTACCTTCTTCTTACACATTTTTCATTGTTGACGAAGTTTGACTTATAAAATCCTTCCTGAACAGCCCCTTTGCTGAGGTAGCCTGAGTTTATGAATCACCAAAGGACTTAGATGAAAGTAAATTTCATTTCCAGTTACTTCAGAGAAGGTCCAGAAACAGATATTTTAACAGGTACTGTACAAGAGAAGCCAAATTGAAAAATCTTCAGATGTTGGGAATGGATGTTTCTCCAGGCCAGTGAGATAGAGTTTGGAAAGTTATAACTTGGGGTGCAGCAAAAGTGACATTCAGGCCTAAATTTTCTGAAAATCAAGGTGATGACTCCCACTTAAGTTTATACTCAAAGAGTGCTTTATGGGAAAAAATGTATGAGCCTTCAGGCTCTTTTAGAACTGTTCTCTCCATAGGAAAACCTGTTCCTGCACAGCTTGTACCTATACTGAGAATTAATAATCAGGCCAAGAACACAAAAAAGCCAACAACTGAAATAATAAATAATTTATAGTACTTTTGATCTGATGCTCAATATAATAAATGGAGATGATTCCATCGACTTTAATGAATATGGAGCAGATCCTGTGTTAGTGAAGGGCTTCAGACAGAGCAGCCATCATTTAAAATGATGGGATTGGTGAAACCTTCTTTGTTAGATCAGCTCAGCCTCTAAACTGAGAAAAAAATGGAGCTCTGTGTTTAAATAAAATTATAGTTGTTCAAGTACCTATGACAGAAAGCAAAAAGGTACCTCCCATAAGGTACTCAACACAATAAATGCAAATAAAATCAATAGAATTAAAGATAAATTTTAGCTTTGCTGGATGATAACCTCTTTTACAGAATATTCTATAGAGGAGTATTTGAGAGCTGACTTTTACATGAATACTTTGTCTTTATGTTGCTAGGTAAGGGATGCATTAGCTAACCAAAGCTATATTTAACAAGCAATTATTAAAAAGATGAATCATTTTTTTACAGATGAAGTGGTCAGTAATAGCTATTACTGTGCTCTCAGGACCAGCCTGTCTTTCTTAAAAATGAATCCACTCTTTGTGAGCCAAGAACAATCATTATTTTCAGCTGATTTCAAACCTCTTCTGGAGCGGGAGCACTTTTAACACTCCATAGAGACTTTGCAGAAGAAAAGACTTTAATTAACAAAAAAAACTTACAGCTAAACTGAAGCTACATTAATTGACAGTGGGCAACCCTTGAAATATAAGAAAAACAGTAATTCTTTTTCTTATGACTCACTCAAGGTTTTCTTCCTAGTCAAATATGCCATGGTCACATTCTCATCCTTTGACTCAGGTTTATCAGAGATACAAATGACTCCTGTAAAAATCAAGAATTTGCTAATCGCCTTTCCACAATACATTATCTTTTTATTTCAATAGTGTGGCAGAAGCTCAGACCCACCGTAAAACTTAGATTTTTCATGAGGGACTTGAAACCTTTTTTTTTTTTTTTTTTTTGCTTTGTCTTTTAGAAGCAAAGAGGGTGGCACTGCACTTTCCACTCGTTATTTTCACTTCTCATTGATAATTTAGCTTGCTGACAGGAACGCATTATCTTCTGGCACGAGTAAGTGGCACAGAGCTCATTAACCCAGCCACTGGTATCTGGGAACCTTTGGCCCAGACCATAACTGTGGACAGCTGTAAGATCCTGGTGCCTGAGAGCAGCTCTGCAGATTGTGCTCTTTGCTGCTGAAGACTTCAGCGATGTGCTTTCAGTGTGCAGATCTATGGACACAGTGCCTGAGCAGCAGCGGGCACCTAAATTATTTATATGTCTTTTTAATTACACATTTTTTTAAAGTGCTTATCTTTATATGTGATGTAGAAGTGAGTATCTTTAACTGGCAAAATTTAAATGCGGGTTTAACTTTCCCAGAGTCATTATTTCTCCATTTTTGTTTTCAGCTATACCCTGTGTAGCCGCAAATCAATTGTAACAGAAATTATCACAATATTTGTTAAAGGGACGTATCTACAAGAGTCTAGAGCAATACTTGGGAACCAGACTGCATGATTTGTAATCAGTTGTCCATAAAAGGAGTGTAAGTATAAAATGACACTGTTTTGAGCAGTATTCTGATCTTGAATTCTTCTGACACATTTTCCAAACAGAATAATGATATGAATTCATAATTCTTAATATTTCCTGGATAGGAAATACAGATCCACATATCTGCTATATCATATCCAAAAACTGCCAACAAATCTTCAGGAACTGAGTTTGTCTTAGCCAATGAGTTTGTTGCTAGGTGATCATAAAATCACAGACTCATAGAACCACAGAATGACCTGGGTTGGAAGAGATTTTAAAGACCGTCTAGATCCAACTCCCCTACCATGGGCAGGTACACCTTCCACTAGACATGGATGCTCTCTTTGGATATATTTCTTACAGTGAAGATTCTTAACATACATTAAAAAAAAAAAAAAAATTCTACTCACTAACTTGTGGGAGAGAAAGCAAAATGAATGTATGAAAATTTATCTGTTGGTTTTACAGCTCTCAAGAGAAATGTGCTATTTATCTTCATAGTAGACTTTTAAAAAGGAACTGGGAAAAATCTTACAATGGTTTTTAAATCACCTCTTAAATCTCACGTGTGCACTAAATAGCAAAGATATATTTTTAATAAAATATTTCTTTTTTTTTGCAGACTCATTTTTGAAACACATGTACATTGTTAAAATTGTATGATACTGCAGATGAGTCAAAGCCTTCCTGTTTTGAGTCATTTAACCTGTCATATTCATAACCAGCAATTTCTTTGTATTCAGAAACTGGCCTTTTTTAGGTATGTTATTATATGTATGGACGTATTTACTCACATTTTCAAGTCTTGGCCACTAAATCTCTGCAATTATGCTCAGCTTGTGTAGCTCAGTGGGACTGAAGGCTCTGCATCTTTGATGTTGCATAGCTTGCCTTGTAATAAAAATGGTCGTGCAGTTTCTAATAGCGCCGCACTTCGCAACAATCAGATCAAAACCTAGAAGGAGCCGGCAGGAATAATTTTGTAAAATTGTCCCTCTGTAGTCTCATGAATCTTTCACTCCATTTTCTTCCTTCTGAGGTATTCTAAAGGAGCATCACTAACCCAGACTAGTAACGTGCTAAGACAGGGACAGACTATAATTACACAGTGAGGAACACCTGGGCAGAAAATGTAAAGTAAATCGGCTCGCAGAGAGCAGCATTCTTTGCTGAGCACAGAAGAAATGTGTCTGTTTTGTTCGCTCAGAAAGGGGAAATTCACCCATTCTTGAGAAACGGGGAGGAAAGGAATCCCAGCTGTGTGCAGCGCTCTGAACAAGGCAGATATTCCCAAGCCCAGATCCTGCCTTGCCTGATCCGGCAGCCAACAACGTTGTCTTGCAACCTTTCCCAAACAAATCGTTAGGAACAGTAACCATAATTTGTGCTGGTGTGCATTTGGACTCTATAACTCTAATTTCTTCATTTACCTCTTGCACTTCACTGTTTACACTGTGAGAACTCCAGAGTGGCATGTTTTCAGCTTGGGCACATATCCAAGGCACATGCCATCTATCTTTGCATATGCTGAGCCGCTAACACACGAGGAAGGCATTCCCTTCGTTTGTTTGTGAATTGCTTTGTTTTCCAGTCTGATCTTCTCCTCCCAGTACGGCACACCATGTTCACTGTAATTCAGATAGCCCCGGGGTCCAATCACATTGATAGCACACACAATAAAACTGACATTCAGACAAATGCTGACCCATCAAACACAGCATGGTCAATGCTTCTATATATGCCGATCAATTGGATCAATGTGAAATGGTTCTATATATCTTTTTTTTTTTTTTTCCATTGACTGATGTGCTACATCATGAAAGAGTTATGATGGAGGCTAAAATGAATTGTCATTGGCATATGTCATCTTGTAGTGCTATTTTAAATATTGAGGATATTCATCAGAAGACATGCCACGTTGTCACATATTTTGTCATTTATTTATCACTAATGATCTTACAGGCAAATTTGAAATTGGAACATAATTTTCACAATGAGGTTTACGGCCACAAGATCTTGCACATGGAATCTGATGCATAAAACTCAGGGATACCTGGATTTCTGATGTATGATACAATATCATTTGCATTAAAAATATGCTATTTCCTTCTAGCTTCCATGTGAAATCCAGCTTATTTCATGCCATTCTCTTTCTGCTTACCTATTTTGGGGTAGTAGGCTTCTTGACAAGGAAAGCAGGATTATTGTTCTTTGGTTTTAAAACTCTAGTTAAGAATGGTCACCTGACAGTTTTAGAGTCATCTAACTCCTTTCCTGGACAGCAAATACTTTTAATAAAGAAGGATCATATAAAGAATATACACATACTTACATATGCACAACCATGAGATCAGCAGGCAGTGAAAAATGTGTTTATCACTGTACTGTTCATGAAACCCACTGGAAAGCTATTCCTGGCATCTGGATGAACACAACCCAATGTATGTCCTGCATGTGACGTGATTCATCTACCTCACAGCATTTAAAGATTCCCATCTATTCCTT
This sequence comes from Melanocharis versteri, assembly GCA_013397845.1. Classification (NCBI taxonomy): domain Eukaryota; kingdom Metazoa; phylum Chordata; class Aves; order Passeriformes; family Melanocharitidae; genus Melanocharis; species Melanocharis versteri. The sequence continues at coordinate 481,544 of VZTG01005746.1, read as the reverse complement.
GAATTGTCAGGAATCACTGGTCCAGCCATTCTATTGAAATGATAAAGTGCTGGATGGTATCGAACAGGAAAATCACAACATTGCAGAGATCTGTGTACTCTGGAGTGTATTTCCTATTAATACTAAGCCACCCCTCCAAGCTCACTGCCTGATCAAGTGGCCAATAAACCAGCAATACATCTGTCTTCTTCTTTATCTGTGAATTTTTATGTCATGGTATCCAGCATTTCTGAAGCTGTCTTACCATGAAAATTATTATACACATGTGAAATATTAGTCTCATAAACATCCGCGTTATGATTACTTTAGAAACAAAAACAAAGTAACATGTAGAGATATAATATCTTAATTCAGTGAGTTCTTGATTCTGAAAAATGTTTCAGTGTTGAAGAGAGCATGAATAAACTGAAGTAGGAAAAGCAATCACTCTCAGGCTCATGCACCTATCTTCTACAAATGCTTCAAGAGGTGCAGCGCTATCAGATCTGACGATGCCAAGTATTCTTTCTAAAATTATATCTTGTCATTTAATTCATATGTCACGCTGAGTAAAATGATATCATTTAGTAATGGGAGCTAAGAAAATATTTATCTACAAAATTAGTGCATTTTGCCTCAAAATGCTGCAACAATGGAAGAAGAGAATAAGGTTTACCAGAAAAAAAAAAAAATTAAATAACAAATTCACCCTAAAAGGCTGGATTATAATCTTCACTGTACACGTCTTCAAATCATCCCCAGTCCAGTATTTAATACTTGAAAATTATGACCTTAAAATAAAAAGTCTGTTATGATCTTTTCTTAGTGATTCAAAACAGTCTTGTAAGTTTTCTTGAGGGATGAATTCTGCACAACTCAGAGCAGACACTCCAAAACACATAAACACACCGTCAACTATAAGTGTATGTTTGAATCTCACTGAAAAAATTTCTTAAATATATGTTTGAACACTTTCAGAAATAAATTGTTCAGAAGTTTTGCTGAATAACCTCTGTACCAAAGATTCTTAGTAGGATTATGTCTTGCCAATATCCAGAATTGGTCCAAAAGTCAGTCAGTTTTAAATTTGTACCACAGGTTTATGCCAAAGTTGCTTAGGTCTGATGACTAGAGGACAAATAATTTAATTATTTCAGCAAGAATGAGAGAGACAAATATCTAAAATGTATTTTTTTCCCAAAGCTTCAGTTATGTGTTGACGACTTTAAACTCATTTTTTCCATTAAGGTGGTTCTCTTCAGTTTTAACAGTTTTTGTCCTTTTCATCTTAAACACATCCATTAGTGCTGGCAGCAGCTGTATCTCTATTTTGCAGAAAATAATTCGATACAGTTAAAATGTTGTCTCATTTCCCTTCTATGAACTCTACAGCCTCCATCATAGTGTAGTACTGATAATTCTTTTAAATTCGTGTTGGTGGTTGCATATATATAATACATATATGCACACTTCCTTCGTTGGTTTCTTTGGGGTTTTGGATTTGTTTTTTTTTTGTTTATTTGTTTCTCCTTTTCCAATTTCCTCTGGCAATAAAAAACCCCTCTAAGGATAAACATCCACATGGTATTTATAGTAAGTTGTAGCTAGGACAAGTCTTCGTAAATAGCTTAAATAATAGAGAAGGTATAACAATGAGATGAAGGAGGAAAAAGTCAAAAAGGAGAATTTAAGGCTAAACATAATAAACGGCGGTGATACTCCAGTAGCTGTTTATCTGTTCAACCCAGGCAATTCCTTGGGCTGATATTACAGGAATATTTAAAATGTTAAGAATTGGAAGAAACAGGATAAATGGCTTTTTGCACAGGATTTTACCTATGTGAAATTCACTTAACTTTAAACATGTGAAAAATAGGTGTTTACATCTAGTCTAATCTAAAGGTCTTTACGCCCACTGGAGAGGGTAGAAATTCCAGGATATGATTCAACAGTTGTGGTATAATGTAACTATGGCATCTTTTATTTTGTGACAAATATAAAGATTGTTGTCAATTATTTTTAACAAATTTTTATATATGTCACTGCAACAGCAGTCTCCTCCAAGTGTGAGAAATTCTCTTCTGCCCATTTGTCTTGTATTATAAACTCAGCAGAGATTTCCAGAATGCTTCCTAGTTGTTGGTGAATAAACCAAAAGGTTGGAGCAGCTCTGCTGTGGAGAGACTGTGAGAGTTGGGGTTCTTCAGTCTCAAGAGTCGATGGCTCTGGGGAGAACTTTTTGAAGCCTTTCAGTGTTTGAAGGGGATTTATAGGAAAAGATGGAGAAAGAATTTTGACTGAGCCTGTAGCAATAGGATGAGGACTAACAGTTTGTAACAGAAAGAGTTAATTCAGAGTAGTACTTTCAAATAGTTCTTTTTATGATGAAAGTGCTGAGGCCCTGGCACAGGGTGCCCAGAGAAGCTGTGGCTGTTCCATCCCTGGAAGTGTCCAAGGCCAGGCTGGATGGGGCTTGGAGCACCCTGGGATAGTGGAAGGTGTCCCTGGGAGTGGCAGGGGGTGGGATGGGGTGAACTTTAAGGTTCTTTCCAATCCAAACCATTTCACGATGCTCTGATTCTGTGAAACTTAATGGTGCACAAGCTGTGAAATCACAACTGCCACTGTTTGTAGCAATTACTACTGTGAAACATCACTCAAAGACAATAAATCATATTGACTTAGAGGCCTGTATCATTAACTAGTAACAAGCCACCCTGGCAAGTCCTGTAATTCTAGATTTAAAAAACGTCCTTTATTCTATGGTTGCTGACAAATACAGTTATATTGGTGTCATCGTAATGGCCATTAAAACAAAGCAGAATTACAGACAACTCACCCACGCTGTGCCTGGGGCCAAAATAAAAGTGGTATGTCACTATTCAAGGCCTGAAAAGTACTAAAAATATGTCTACTTTAGATATTAAACGTAGTTGTCTTGAAATCTTATTTATTAGTTCCACGAAGGACGCATGAAGTAAGATTTCAGAGCGTCACTTTTAAGAACAAATAGCAGCCTGTGGACTATGCAGAGGATATTTCATGCCAGCAGATGATATCTGAATATCAGATTTACATCTTTGTGTATTTGATGAAATTTTGGGGTTAATCCATATATTCTACCCAAAAGTCTGTAAATATTCCAAATACAAGAATCTTTAGGTTGATCTAATTCACTATATTTTCCATTTACATATTACACTTCACAGTAATCAACACATTTCCCATATAAATACTGCCAGAAGCTAAAATGTTAATTTTACACTTTCCAAGTTAATCAGAAAAGAAAGCAACAGGTTCCTACTTGATTTATCTTGAAATGTAATTTCATAATCTTTGACTTTTTCCTAACATTTTTCCTCAAACTGGATCTTTCTTTATCAGGAAATATAATAAGTAAATTAAGCTGATTGCATGTGGTATACATGCTGCCTTCTTAACAAAAAAAGGTTGTGTCACACAAATTATAATGGAGTTCTGGTTGCATTCAGTGTACAATTTGTATGTTCCACAGAATCCTGAAGCAAGAGGTGTTTGTTTACCTGTGGTGCCTCAAAAAGTGTATTTTTATATTTCTTCTAGGCACACAATATAGATTTTTGTAGTAGCACGGGCACTAAAGAAAGACAAGTTTGTGGTTTTTGAGTTGGGCATGAATAGATTTTCATTCTGTCCCTTTGATCCAACCTGAACACCACACATTACATGAGGTAAGAGACAGTGGTTGAAATAGGGCATTAAGGCAGTGCAGAAATAAATAGTCTCTAGCTTTGGAATATAAATGTACATGTGTGTGTGTTTCTGTTTATATGTTCATGCGTGTCTCTATGAACAATTATGTGCATGATTGTGTATTATAAGCATCATTTTTCACCCTGTGGTTAGCATTTCTGTATGAAATGCAAAATTGGGCAGGTGAAACCATGATTTATTGTTGGACGATGCCACTAGCTGCTTATTCAGTATTCATCATTGCACGCGGTGCAAATTCAACCACAAGATTAATGCTAAAGAAAAACCTCAGATAACTAATGGAATGCTTAGTTTTCTCTGCATTTCTCAAATGCACAAAAAAAAAAATATGGACAAAAGATAAACAACATTTCTTCTCTTTGTGTTACTTATATGCGATGTTCCACTCAAACAGTTATTTTAGCAGTAGTTATTTCAAAAGTAGTTAAAATAAGTTACATTTTTTTCTTTTGATGCTGAGAGAAACTCAAGCCCTTGTTGCCCAAAGTTCCATGACAACTTCCAGAAAGTATGGAATTGTGGTAAGGGGTAAGAAATCCGAGTTGTCTCCTACTAGTAGTCTTCCCCTTGTGTCTAGACAGGTATTTTATGTGCCTTGAGCATTACGCTGGTATAATTGGGGGAAAAAAAATAGCTCTTCTGAAGAATTGTGAGACAGTGTAAATTCCTGGGTAAGTGGCTGAAATTCAACTCCTTGCTGGTGTCTAGGATATAGTTCCTTTGTGTCTTTTTCAAGGCATTAAAGAAATCATAAGTAATGTTCACACAAGAGAATGTTGTTGAAATGAAAGGGAACTGTGATGACACCATCAAATAAAATCGGCTACAAAATTCTGTATTAAATTTTATCCTCAGAAGAAGCTTGAACAGACTTTTGAGCAATTAATTTGGGTAAAGGTGAGGATCAGTGCAGGATTAGTGGTTTAATGTTTTTGTAACTCCCGAGTCAGTGCACCCTCAGCATAAGTCTGTTATAATGAGCGACATGAAGTTTATTAGCTGAGCTCAATCTGTAAATTGTTTCTTCCCAGAAGTGGCCCAGCCATTGGTGCTGGGCCAGATGGTGATTCTCTGTTTTTGGCAGTGCTCTGTGCTTCAGGGTCTTGCTGTACTCTTTGTTGTGCTCAGATGGCTCATGCAACTAAATTCTAAATATTGGGTGTAAGCTGCTGTTCATATTCTAAAGGTGAAGTCACCTGCTGCAGATCCTCCAGTTAAAATCTGGCAGTTGCAGGCAACTCTGAAATTTGAGATGTTTGTTTTGCCTAACATGGGCACAAACATCTGGACCCAAGCTGCTGAAATGAATGTTCACTTTTGGGCTGTGGGTATGACCCAATGATCACTTTAAACAGGCTTCAGTGAACATCAGATAGAGACCAGAAGACAGAGAACAAAGCTGAAAGTCATTCAGCTCTAGGACTGAACACAGATGTCTATATGTAGGCAAGGGCTAGAATTGCAGGGTGTCTCCCTAGCATGAACACGAATTTCAGCGTGACCATAAATATTAAAAAAAAAAAAAAGAAAAGAAAAGAAAAGAGAAGAAAAAGGGATCATAAAGAACTCAAAGCGGAACCAACCTACCCATTGAAACATTTGCATTTGTATGTAATAGATTCATAATATCACATTACATCATGATGTCTTTGAACTTTTGGCCGTTTTATGCAAACAGATCTCAAAAATCATCTGAGATTTTCCCCCTACTAAACCAAATGTCAGCTTCAAACTGCTATGCTGTACATATTTGACTGTACTGCATACATGGTTTGGCTAATTTTGCTGTTGTTTATAGCTGGTAAATTAGACTCAAGCTGTAATTTAAAAAACAGGTAGGGTGGCAGCAGAGATACACCCACCTAAAATAAATAAATCCCCAGCTGTAGCTTGGAATATCATTACTTCAGCATTTCAATGGCCTAAAAGTCTTTATTAAAGAGTTTAATCAGATCCTTCCCAGCTCCCCAAAATTCAGAAGTTTTATCATCAGTGCCAAGGAGCGCAGAATCAGAACCTCCCTTTCAGAGAAAGAATTTCAAAATTCCTAATGGTTATGGTCAACCCTGATGTTTATTGAAGAAACATGCCTTTGCTTGCTGCCCCTAAATGATTTTCTATCTGACTAATAGCAGCTTCAGCATTTCAGAAAAAAAATTACTGTGGATGATAACAGGGAAGCGTGTAGATCTATTAGGAAGGAAAATCCTGAAGGTAAAGGTGACAGCTTTACGACAGCAGTCCCTGCCTTATTTACAGTATCTCATTTTGTATCTAGTGTTTCATATTGGTGAAGCCAAGGGCTGGAGCTGTTTGTTATTTACGCCAACCCCATGAGGGGGATGGTGGTATCCAAGGGGGCAGAAAATAGGTCTCTTGATTAGAACAGTAAATTAGGGGAAGGCAGAAAGACAGAGGAGAATAACTGGATTCCACAGACATGCATAAACATTTCATGTTGTTTGCTACTTGTTGCTTGGCTTCCCTATAAACCGTGTGCCAGAAGTCTTTAAAGTAATAATAAAGCTTCCCTCCTAATCCCACTCCCTGGGTTATTTATCTCTTTGGTTTGTCAGACCTTCTGTTTGTCTGACCTTTGCTATGGTTAAAAAACAAGAAGTTGTTTAATTCAGAGTGTTGAAACTGCCAAGGAGGCAAAACTATCCTCTGTACAGCTGCATAAGCACTTGTTTTTGACCTAGGTGAAAAGGAAACCCATATGTGGGAGGAACATTTATCTTTTCCTTCTATTATACTGGATTTAGCTCTTCAAATAATGCCCTGAGGGACCACTGGTCTCCATGCACCAGTTCAGAGACAATCATAGAGCAGTCTTCCCGAGCTGTGAGTTCTCAAGGGATTTTACAAAGTTCTGCTTTCTCTCATGATATATTTTATCTATATTGTTTCAGCTTCAATAAAAAAGTTAAAAAAACTGAGAGCGTCAGTTGTGCCAACATATTAACCATTTACCAAAGTGACATACAACACCTGTAGCATATTAAGTTTCTTCAAAAGTTTTGTTTCTGAAAATATTTATTTATTTCATATATAAATATTTTAAAAGTCACAAGTGTATTGCACAGATTTCACTATTCATTTTTTAAATACACAGTTTTTATAATAGTGTCTCTTAATATCCAAATATCTGAATCTCTCCAGGATAGTTTCTGGTTTGGTTTGATTTGATTTTCAACCACGTACTTTTCTGCTAATTCAAAATTACAATACGAGAACTCACTGAGGATTGCTAAATTTTGCAAATTAGGAGATTATACCCAGTTTTGGAAATTCACATGAGCATAATTTTGTCTTTAAATGCAGAAATAGCCTCATCGCCTTTAAAGTAAAGCAAGTGCTCCAGTTTAGACTTCAAAAGCATATATGATTAGAGGTAGCAATGAACATGCCTTATGAAATTATACATTTTGATACACTGATGGTAACTAGAATTTTGTCTAATTCACTTCTACTATTTGCTCTTTTTGCATTATTTCTGCTTTCTTGATTTTTTGTGTCTGTTTTACTGATATCTTTGACAATTTTAAAAGCATTTAAAGATCTTAAATAAAGTTATTTTTCAAATGTTATATCAGAGTAAAGAGAAAACTTTTATCAAATGCTTTTGAAAACGTAAAGTGATCACACAGAAAATAAAGAAAATTCATATGCACAGCCATTGGTGCTGCGACTAGTCTCCTCAGCTCCTACAGGGTCAGGCATCTAACAATTTACATCACTCTGATGAGAAACTGGAATGTGAAAACATTTTGTAAGTATCTTTTACTTTTCTTTTTTCCCCCAGAAGATGCTGGCACATCTCTCTCTCTCCCTCTCTCTCTCCCCCCCTCTCTGTATCTATTTATCCACCCATATGTGTGTGTGTGTATACATATATCTATATCTATATCTATTCTCTCATTGTTAGAAAACTTCTGAGAAAAAATCTACTGAATGAAATAACCTAGCTGAGAATAAAGGCCTCCCAAATACCACTGACAGCTCTTCCTCTGGTTTGGTCATTAAGCGAAATCAGTCATTTTTCAATTGGCAGTAAATAATTTGAATATGGCCTATATACACTGTATTTGCTTGGGTTTCACCTATGCACAGATTGGAAGATCCTGTATAATTGTAACTGTTTTTTGATGTCTTGGCTAAATAAGTTAGGTGAGTTCTAGATCTCAGTGTTTACAAAATGTCCTTTCTTTGCAAGAAAAGATATTTTTCAATTAAAAAAAATAATCAGGAGTAGATTAACTTTTTGTTTTACTAAAAAAAATACAAACAGAAAGTTGTGTTTAGTATTTCTTCTTTTTTCCTCTTTTGAAAATCAACAAAATTTTGAGGCATGAAATTATATATGCACCAAAGGAAAGTTATAGGTAATGAGTGTATTCATGCAAAACATAAAGGCAAATAACCACAATTATATGTAGATATAAGAGAAATTTCAGCCTGAATAGAAAGATTTGCCACTTATCTCAGAGGAGTCAAAATTTCACTCACTATGATTTCTTTTCGAAGATATTTAAATACTCCTGCTGAAGGACATTATGAGAAGAATATTGCACAAGTCAAAACTTGCGTGAAATGCCAGCTAATACCAGTGGAAAAACTCCCAGTGATTTCTGCGTATCTTGGTTCATGTCCTTCAAAAGTTTTATGCAAAGATGTCTCAAAGGAAGAGTTTCCAAGCCCTATCATGCACACCAGGTAAAACTGAAGTAAAACCTGTAGAGAAAGGCATATTTCGG
>VZTG01005746.1:445923-473016 GCA_013397845.1 Melanocharis versteri | reverse complement strand
ATTTGTGGGGGGGGGGAAATCACAAGAAAATGGGCAGAGATTGTTCTCTTGTGTTTAGGTGACTGCTGCAGAATATAAGTTCTCTGAATCAGAAACAGAAAAAGCACATTGTTCAATGGATTGGATTTGGACAGACACTGGCACTAAAATGGAGCTCAGGTTACGGAATGTAATGACCTCATAGTCGGATGGTAGAAACTAGTCTTAATATCCAGATCTTTTTTGCTTACTTCCTTCTGATTGAGTGACTTTATTTTCCAGTTATAAATACTTGCCATTCAGCCAAAGACTTTGCTGACTAAAACACTGATGACAGATGAGTCATTCTGTCACATCTATATCACCGTACCTTTGAAAAAGATCTGATTCTCCCCTTTTCTGGTAACTGAGCTGAGTCATTTCTGAATCAGCATAGCACAATGTCATCACACTGTTAGCATGCAGAGTACTTCAATATCATCTTACTCACTGAGCCCCTAAAAGTCCTCCTATGTCCTTTTTTTTAAATATACATAAGGAAATATTTCCAGTTGTTATAACCTAAAGACGCATGGAGTTTTTGTGTTTAAGGTAGTCATAAGCTTATCAGAGTCTGAAAAAAATGTTTCTCTATGGCTTTCAGTTGCCAAATCATGATTTTTAGGGAGCTGAGTTATGATGCCTCTGCATCAGCAAGACAAAATATCAGAGTTATAATTACTGTAGAGGTTGGGAAAACATAAATCCTAGTCCCATGATGGAGCAGACGAAGTAAATCTCCTGACCCTGGGGCAAAATTATTTTTGGTAAGGAGATCTGATTATAGAGCAAGTTTCCACAGTAATTAGGAAAATCCAGAAATGGCTACATATATCCATGTTTTTTACAGCCTTTTATGAATAAGAAGTTCATTCTGATTTTAAGGATTTTTTTTCAAAGTTCAAAAATGCTTTTTTTTTAATCTATCTCACCCCAGTATATTGTATTCCCAATTAAACTTCAGAAATCTCGAGAAGAAATTTGCCTCTAATGTAAGGAAAGATTTCAAGACTTCTATAAATGCACTGTGCTTGTCTGGAGAGAATGGGAAGTTTTGGAAGGTTGTTTCTGTTTGATTTGGTTAGTCGGTTGTTTGGTTGGGGTTTTTTACCTGCCGTTGGTTTTTCATGGAGAGGTCTGGGGTCACCCAATAGGGCTCCTGTCAGCCATCAAGTGAAGGTGATACATAGCACCATAAACCCCTGAGACAGCTGGTTCACACCAGAATAAATGACAAGTACATCAAGGGCAGAGAGTGCATTATGAAATACGCGAAGGTAAGTTTACCCCAGAAGAGTGAAAGACCAAAACTCAGCCCATTCTGGGGCCCAAGTGTTCCTGGGTCATGAGTCATCTACTTCCAGCTGTAGGGAAAGAAAACAAAAACAACAAACAAAACATTGTCAAGTCTTTCCATGCTGCAAGTATTGAGAGCTTTAACATTTCTTATTCACACTGAGGGTAGAAGCCTGAATAGGCTAATGTAGGTTTTCTCTGTGAAAATACAATCAACCTTGTAGAACTTCTGTATGTGTTTTGCAGCTTTCTGACCTTTCCAGTGGCACACTAATGCTGTAATAAATCACCTCTTTTAGTGCCTGAAGTGCTACCTTTCACCCCCAAACATGTCTGGCAACTGTGCCTGCTGTCAATATATCACTGTAATGTAGCATGTACAGGTGTCAAGCAATATGAATGTGCTTTTGGCAGATGTCAAGTTGGTACTGAGAAAGCAGGAAGAGGATGAGAGGCCCCACTTCACTTTTTCGTCCTTGCACTTTGTAGTCTTTTGATCTCTATCACCAACTCAAATGTCTCGTGCAAAGCGCTTGATCTCATGCCTCCTGCCTCCTTTTATCCACATAATTTCGCTTTGAAGGGATTGGTTAAGCCTGTTCTTAAAAATTCCATGGTTTTGATAACTTGATTTTAGATGAACAGTTAAGGAATGCATTCACAGCCAAATCTTATGCAGCAATCCCATAAATCCCAGAGCTTCCTGTCCATATTGCTGTTACCTACGTTTTCTTGCAGGTTTGGAAACTGAGGCAGAAAAGATGCTGGTGATAATCAAAGGATAGAGATCTGGTAGCAGAGTCAAAAGCTCAAAACACCTTCCCACCCAGATTCACGCAATCACATAAACCTTATTCAGGAGTTTGTCAATGATTACTACTTAAAGTGAAAGTAACCAAAAGCATAAGGGTCGGTACCGTCCTCTGAGATGGCTTATTATTTCTTGTTGGTTTGTCTCCAAACCACCTGTTGTTTTCTGGATCTAGAAACGCTCTTCCTCCCAATTAATTCCAGCCTCTGAAGTATTTAGATGTTAAGATCCTTTCCATGTCCTTAAAATGTTAAATCTACTATTTAGGACTGTAGGATGTATATGCCAGCATGTCTAAAATTTCAGGGCCAGGTTGGATGGGATTTTGAGCTACTTGGTCTAGTGAGAGGTGTCCCTGCCCATGGCAGGGGGTTGGGCTTTGAAGTCCCTTTAAGCCTAATTTTTTCTCTGATTCTATGAATATTGCCACCTTCATGATTTTCATTTTTCCCTGCATAACCACATTCTAAGTTACAGCACAGAATTACTTCTACACCTAGACTTAATTTTCCTCATTTCCAGGCTTTCTCAATGGTTTGATCTGCTTTTTGGGGAATAATTAGCAGGCTTTTAGATTTGGGTGTGCTCATATGTGGATTCAGGGGGAGTAAACTAAGGAGCCTCCCTAACGAAGGAGCCTCAGCCTTCCCTAATCTTACAGAAATGCTTTCAGTACAGTAGCAAACACATTAAGAACTCATGTTGGTGTAAGAGTTAATGTGGCAGGTTTGACCTTGTTGTGAAGTGTTGCCTAATTAGCTGAGAGAGAAAACGTCTGAGATATGACAAGGAAAATATGTTGAGTGCAAAGTCACCTCAGCAGCGAGGAACACTTTTCCACTCATATAATGCAAATGATGTGGTATTTAGCTCCACTGAGATAAATAACTCCACTAAGATAAATATAAATTTAAATATATGAGTAGGAAACAAATTGTTGAGGACAGCATTCTGGGAATAATCAAATGTTTTTGAGGAATAGAAATATTTACTGTGATTTTAGCAATATTCTGGTGTCAGTTTTCTGGCTTTATGTGTATCTTCAGAAATGCTTCCTCCTTTCTTAGTCTATTTCTTTAAAATATGATTTGAACAAAATGGTTACTAACAAAAAAAAGTCTGATATTAAAAGAAAGAATGAGAGAATTTCTGAGAAAAATACAATATTTTAGATTTTATTTACATTTTATTTGAAAAGGAAAACCAGCATATTAAGCTACCTTAATAAATAGAAATGAAAAAAAAAATAATTAAAGTGATGAATAATTATCATGTAATTTATAGTAGAAGGGAAAATATATGTAATTCATTATAAAATATAAAACAGTAGTGTTAGTAAATCAGTTTCATACTTCGAGAAATGTTCATGCTGTTAATACAAAACAGTAAATTTGCCTTTATTTGGTTCAATTTCCTGTCTCAAATTTCATCTAGACTAATTTTCTCTTAGTGAAGTATTTTAATTTCAATGGAAGTTAAATCTGAAGCAGGAAACCAGGCCATAACTTTAAACATCAACAATGCTCAGCACTCTCCACAACTGCCTTGAGAAGAAGTTGGAACCAGGTGGGGGTCAATATCTCATCCCAGGTAACGAGATGAAGTGGCCTGAAGTTTTGCCAGAGAAGACTTGGGCAGAATATCAGGAAAAATGTCCTTACTGAAAGGGTTGCAAAGTATTTGCACAGCTGCCCAGGGCAGTGGTGGAGTCCTCATCCCTGGAGGGATTTAGAAGCCATGTGGGTGTGGCACTTGGGGACGTGGGTTAGTGGTGGCCTGGGCTGTGCTGGGGAATGGTTGGACTCAATGGTCTTGGAGGTCTTTTCCAGCCTAAATGATCTTGTGGTTCTATAAACTTTCAAAAAGACATATGAATGTTTGAGAGAGGCACAAAAGGTTATAGTTCAGATCACCAAGGTCAGACAAGCACCTAAAGCCTGCTTAGTCAAAGGGAATTCATTGCCAATAGTATCTGTGAATCTGGATGTTATCCTGTATTCACTATAACCTAGCACTGGTAGGGAAAGAATGAATAAAAACCTCGGCTCTGTTTTAGCCCTGAATAAGATTTCTGGGAGGATTTAAACAGAAGAATTGTATCTTCCTCTTTGATGTGTCATCAGTTTTCCAGACCGTAGGTTTGATGTACAGAAAAGTGGGTACCACATTACAGAAAGGCAGCTACTCTCTCCCACTCACAGGAAAATACAGCTGCTGTCACTGCCAATTCCTCTCTGCTTGATGTATGGGGTGTAATTTCCCGTGGAAGGTACCACAGGAGCTAACCACCAGTTTATATTAGGAAACCTGCAAACAGCCTCAATTTGCCACTACCTGAAAACCAAGCCTGAGCATCTCAAGTTATCATTACAGGGAAACATGTCAGCAGTTAAAAAAAAAAAAAAAAAAAAAAAAAAAGAAAGGGAGGGAAATAAATGTGGTTGCTGAGAGGTTTTTTTTCCCATTGAATGAAATGACTTTATCTTTTTTCAAAAGTGTTTTTGTCAGTGAAGTAATGATACTTGAGGCTGGTAGCAGCAAGGCAGGGCCCACTTGTATGAAGAACTACCCTATATTTCTCTCGTTTGCTGTATTCCCTTTGTAAAAATGAGATTTATCAATTGATTTTAATTGAAGCGTGTCTATCTGCAGTGGTTCAAGATCAGCTCTATTCTTCTCTGAAATAAAATGTGAAAACTGAGTCTTTCTAGATTTATTTAATGTATTCTGTTTTAAAAATCACATCATCCTGGGGTCCGCTTTAAAGCCTATTTATGCCATTATATTTTGAATTGCTCACTAATGGAAGGTTTAAGTTGCCATTGGATTTTCTAACTGAAGAACAGTAGAAGACACATTAAGTTTTCTCTCTGATTTTAGCTTGATGGAAGAAACACAGAGGGAAAATGCACTAATGGTAGCATTTACCAGCAGTAATTTCTGTTTATTAAGGCATCTTGTCAAGTCATATAAGCTAAGCAAGGTAGAGAATGTTCGGTATTTTCGTGGGAGAATCTTTGGGAAGGGATCAGGGATACACTACGGAGGAAATGGTTCATAAGTGGTGGCAATCTACCTTATTATCGTTAATTTGTATCGCATTATGATGATGTCTCTTATGTGGGCCATAAATGCAACTCTCATGTACTTCCCTGTTTCCTTAAACACTAAATGGAATTTTTAACGTGAATTTTACAATGCAGCGTGTTCTTCCTCCTGACATTGCACCAGGACCTGAATCTGGATGTAGGTACTAATGGTAGCCAGAGGTTTTCAGTACAGCAATTTTTCACTAGAACGTGCTGATTCAGAAGGCATGGAACTTTTCTGCCATGAGAGCACTTTTCCTGAATGGCATTTTCCTACAAGTTTCTCATGTCTAGGATGAATTTTTTGTACAATTTCTCCGTTCATCCTTCAGTCCCTGCTGGAAAACTGCAGCCAGTGCCTAGTATTTGTTCCACTAATGACGCCTTGAAGGAAAATAGTGAGAACTCGTGTTGTTGCATCTAATGAGCAGGGTGAGGACTGCTCTGTGATTAGTGTTTTTTATTTATTCATTCAAGATCAGTCCCAAAACAAAAGATTTTTTTCTACCTTTTCTTTCTGAGGGACCGATTTCACTCATCTTCTTCCTAATTTTTTATTTTTGCTCTTAGGGAACACATTGCCTCAACACGTAGATTTCTGTATTGAGTCCTTTGTTTCATCCTAATGCAAGGCGAGTAATTACAGAACTGAATATTTTCCAAAGAAAACATCTGCCTTGCTCTGTTACCACTAACTCCATCTCAACATATTTTGATTACGGTGTGCTCTTACTTTACAGTGGTAAGGGTTACAGTAGATAAGGAAGAGTTGTCTGTTTCTGCTCCAGCTGCCCTAATAACTCGATTTTTTTTTCATGTTTAAAATTTACATGGGGTTTTGTGAGTTTAATTTTCATTCTAATAATACAGATTTAATTTAAAAGACTTTGGGTTTTAAGACTATTCCTTTCTGAGGCCTGACATTCTTTTCTGTGGATTTCAGCTTGTATAGGTGAACAAAACACCCACCAATTTAACAAAAAAAACACAAAAAACCCCAAAAAACAAAAAACAAACAAACAAAAAAAAACCCCACACACACGAAAACAAAAGTATAAAAAACAATGCTGTACCATCATCCCAACCTTTGCAGGAGATATGTTACAGAAAGCTTCTATATTTTTCTAGTATACCAGAATGTTTTTTAACACAGAAATAAAATTCCGCTTGCCTTCATTTCAGAGCCAATGCTCAATAAATAATACATTGTAACACCTAAAAAATTAATAATTGCAGCTCACAGATCTTGCCGCATTCACTCTTGAAACAAGTGGCAAAGCTTTTGGCCAATTCCTTGAAGGGCACGACAATGAAAAAATGGCTGTATTGGGCCACAACAGAGGTGTCTTTAGGCTGATGTCCTGTCAGTGCATGTAGTCTGTAATGGCGTTTGGGGAAGAACAAAAGAAAAGACATTAAAACTTCTGCTTAGAAATTCTCACACCCTCTGGCAATATGAAGATAAGAGTGCATTTTTGTGCGGTGAGTTCTTCGAGTTTACTGAAACCAGTTGTAAAAAAAACAAAGTTTTTAATCTAGCTATAGACTTTGCCATTTACCTTGTCACAGGGCAATCATAAAAATAAGTATCAGCTATGTACAAAAATACCTTATTGCTAGACAATTTGACCTGTATCTCTAGGTACCTGCCCTGTACTCTTTAAATTTTATGAAGTACAGTAAAAAATACCCTGCATCAGACATTACTCTTCTTCTCAATCACCTTTTTGACCCAAATAAATGCTCCTCAGACACCACCACTCCCTTTGTTTGGTTCAGGTGACAAACCTATCAGCTATTTATCCTAAAATATACTGTGATCTACATGCAGCACGTGTAGGTAAAATAAATACAAATAAAAAAAGGGAAATATCTTGCATACTCCAATAACATAGTCCTTCGTGCCCTGGAAAACTGTCACTTTTCTGATAGAGAAAAGTTTTCTTAGGAAATTGTAGGAAAACAAGCTCAGGAATGCAATGTATTTTGTTCAGAACCATAAAGGCTGCAGATGGGCTGGCTGTGACTTCACGAATTGTATATGAAACTCCCTCAAGTTCTCCCCCTAGCCCTCCCACTCCAAGAAGATCATAAATATAGGGCCATTTAAATTATTCTTGTGTTTAATGAAACAATGTTTTCCATATGGAAGCTTCTTCTTGGAAAGCAAAAGGCCTTATAAAGTTTTTGAGATCTAAAGCATGTAATATTTTAGGAAACCAAACCTTCATTTCCAGAACTGATACTAGTTGCGTATCTCATTATAAATGTAATTCTTATTAAAACCTCATACATTAAATTAACATTTTCTCTATCTGAAACTAAAAATATAGGAGAAAAAAATCTCCAAAAGAACTTTACATTTCACTGATTCAATACTTCCACTTAAAAACCACTTTAAAATCAAAGAGGTTTTTCACATTTTCCATGTATGAATCTTGTTCCAAAAGATCCCTCATATGATGTCTAAAAATATTTTCTAGTCCATAGCCTAAAGTAGTTCACAGCTAACATCTCTCATTTGTTTCACAGTAAATTTTTTGTTTAATTTTAACATCTTTTCCATTTCTCATTCTTTCTGACCTTGAGTCATTAAACTTGCAGAAACTGAACACAGATGAAATCTTTCTCAGATTGCATTTAGAGATTTTCTAAATGTTTTTTTTTTTCTCCTCCGAATATACTTTATAATTATTGGTGGCTCCAACTGTTCAAAGTTGCTCTGAGTGTTAATGCAGTTCACAGAGCTCATTAGATTAAAAAAAACCCCAAACAAACAAACAAACAAACAAAAAACCCAAACCCAAAACCAATCCTGTCTTCACCTCCTACTAGTCACAGAATAACAGAATGAAAAAATATTCTGAGTTGGAAGGAACCCACAAGGATCTTGGAGTCCAGCTCCCAGTCCTGTGCAGGACCGTCCCCAACAATTCTACCACATACCTAGGAGCTTTGTCTGAACACTCCTGGAACGCCATTGAGTTTGGTGCTGTGCCCATTCCCTGGGGAGCCTGTCCAGTGCTCAACCACCTTCTGGGTGAAGAACCTTCTCCTGATATCTGACCTAAACCTCCCCTGACACAGCTTCAGGCCATTCCCTGGGGTTCTGTCACTGTCACCACAGAGCAGAGATCAGTGTCTGCCTCTCCTCTTCCCCTCACGAGGAAGCTGTAACTGCACTGAGGTCTCCCCTCAGTCTCCTCTTCTCCAGCTGAGCAGAACAAGTGACCTCTCTCACTCCTCACACAGCTTCCCTTCAAGACTCTTCACCATCCTCGTGACCTCCTTTGGACATTATCTAATAGTTCGATCTCTTTCCTATACTGAGACACCCAAAACTGCTCACAGCATTCAAGGTGAGGCCGCCCCAGCCCAGAGCAGAGCAGGACAATCCCCTCCCTCGCCCAGCTGGTGATGCTGTCCTGATGCCCCCAGGACAGGGATGTCCCTCCTGGCTGCCAGGGCACTGCTGACTCAAGTTCAACTTGCCACTGGCCAGGACCCCCAGGTTCCTTTCCCTGGCACTGCTTTCCAGGATCTCATCCCCCAGTCTGTCCATACACCCAGGTTTGCCCCATCCCAGGTGCAGAATCCAGCACTTGTCCTCGTTGAATTTCCCGNTGAGGTCTCCCCTCAGTCTCCTCTTCTCCAGCTGAGCAGACCAAGTGACCTTTCTCACTCCTCACACAGCTTCCCTTCAAGACTCTTCACCATCCTCGTGACCTCCTTTGGACATCATCTAATAGTTCGATCTCTTTCCTATATTGAGACACCCAAAACTGCTCACAGCATTCAAGGTGAGGCCGCCCCAGCCCAGAGCAGAGCAGGACAATCCCCTCCCTTGCCCAGCTGGAGATGCTGTCCCTGATCCCCCCAGGACAGGGATGTCCCTCCTGGCTGCCAGGGCACTGCTGACTCAAGTTCAACTTGCCACTGGCCAGGACCCCCAGGTTCCTTTCCCTGGCACTGCTTTCCAGGATCTCATCCCCCAGTCTGTCCGTACATCCCGGGTTGCCCCACCGCAGGCGCAGAATCCAGCACTTGCCCTCGTTGAATTTCCCGTGTTTGGTGCCTATCGGTTAAGATTCAATGGGCAGAAGAATAACTGCAAATGAGGATTTATCTGACAAGCCAGTCTAAAAATCCATGGGTAGTTATAAGGATGTTTGTAATTTTTCAAAGCTCATGAAATAGAAGTCAAAATTCCAGTCTTCAGTTCAGCCCAAACTTTTGAAAAGACAATATCTTTTAGAAGATGAGTCCTAAGATCTTGTGGGTATGGAACCACCAGAAAGACCAGAACTGTTCATACTCTTTAGTATTTCAGAAATAAACTAGTAGCAATATAATGCTTGTCTAGTTATTGAAATAATCTAATTTTGATACAATATCATTTGTATATATTTATTACTATGCAAATGCTGTATTAAATAATAAAATCAGGTATACTCAACACGTTCTGATCACATTTTAGAAAGTTATTTAATGTCGTAAATAGATAGAGGCAAGGTTGCCTATTAAATTTTTAAATAAAGTATATTTATCTCTTCCTTTTCCATGACAATGCCCCTTCTTATGGAGCACTCTTTGTTTTTAGACTTTGTACTTTCTTTGCCACCTTCTTTATGTTAATAATATCTATGTGCTTTATTCTTTTCTTATGAACTTCATGAACTAATCCCCAAATCCACTGACTTTACCATATTATATATATATTTTAATATAAAATATGTGCATCTTCTACACTGGTCTCACTGAAACCTCAATGTTTATAAGAAACAAGAGTTAAGGATCCACTGGAAGAGTGGATCTAAATTAAAATCATGTGAATCCACCCAGTGGAATCACTGGTCTCTGAGTTACAACTACTGTGTTAATTCTGTTAGAGTGTTTAATGCGCAGGGTTTTGTCATGAGGGTAAAGATTCTGTTGGAAACAGATTTATTATACTATCACACCAGCACCCAGGAGAGTATGAATATGTGGAAGCTCTTGAGTGAATAAAGAGGGATAGGAAGCCCAGGATGAGATATTCACATCAGGGATACTATTAGCATAACAAATATTGTGTAAGCTTGCGACGTACTCTCCAACCTTGAAAAGTAGGTGTAGGACTGCTTTCAAAGTTTTGTGTATAAATAAAATTTAGAACAAATTAGAAACAGAGTGAGATTCTATTCTATCTTCTCTTACAGCTGTAGGAGTATCAAAACATTTTTCCTATTGGCTTGTGAGCCCACTCACACGTATATATTTTTAAGATTACAGCTTTCTTTAGATGAAATTTAGTATTGCTATACTGGTCAAAAGGATGCTTTAGAATAAATATATTACCTCAGCCTTTTTCTAAGCATGGCATTTTCCACTCGGTGGTTAATAAAATATTATTAGGAGGAATTTAGCAATTATATTGAAAGTAGAAGACAGCACTAAGTTTATTATCAAAAGAAAACATACATATTTCTGTACCAGGATAGGTATAATGTATAGCTTTTTAGATAGCTAATGAACATTGGATAAGCATGTTTGGAAACAAAGAAAAATTAAATGCAGGATCTGAACCCCTTTCTTGTTTTAAAAAGATCAGCATAAAGTTGCATAGTTACTCATGCATATCAGGCTTAAATTTGCTCAGCTGGGGCAACCTGCATTTGCTTAGCCACAGATGGATATAAAGAAGATGCTATTCATCTGAAACAATGATCCTTTTACTTATCATAGCTGCTGTGTAATGTACATGTCTCATTTAAATGAAATGATCTTCACAGTGTCATAAAATATTCATTAAAAATTTTCAGACAACTTGCAATTCAAAATGTTTCACAATATCTGCTATGGATTAAAAGGGTTTTGTTTGGTTCGATTGTTTTTTTTTTTAACCATTTCTTAACTGACACTGCTTTCACATGCATCTGTATTTATTCAAGTATCAGTCTTACCAATTTATTCTATTTTCACACCCTGCTTTAAAGACACATTTTGTGCTTTGTGTGTGGCATAAGTCAGAGTCAAGGGTCCCTAATTTATAGACCTGTAAAAATTTAGTGTAGTGTAACTTGGATTTCCAAAGGAAAAAAGTCACAAATTATTCAATGACAGTTTGGATCTGTTAGGTGTGAGTACTAATTTATACGGAAAAAAAAGGTAATGGGTCAGGAAAACCATGGGACCAAGGAGAATATTTTCAACACACAACATGAAATACCAATGCCATTTCTGTGTTAGTTTCCAAAATTAATTCACTCTGGAAAGTGACTTTGGAGCTGATGTTAGCAGCAATGAAGAAGCCAGCATATCCCAGCTGAGGCAGGTCTCCTGCTGGGGAGCCCAGACAGGGCTGGTTATAGGCAGGTCTAATTCCCCAGGCTCCAGATGAGCTACGTGGTTTCCCACCAGTGGTGATTGAATGTCCTTTTCCTCTGGGAAGCATTCCACCAACTTCCAATCATCATTCAGAACTAATGTCTGCACATCCAGCAGCCAAGTCTGTGGAATACCTGGTAAAACCGAACAAAGTAGTTGTTGCGCATCAGATGTTTGGAGACTTCTTTGTCCTTTATCCTCCTGGTATAAGGAACTTAATTTTTGTAGCCACGAATCAGTTATTCCTTTCCCTTAGAGGAAGTGGACAGCTATGCCTGCCCTGAAAATACTTTCTGCATGAATATGCAGTTGGGTGTAACAGAAAATGCAAATTCTTATCTTAAGGAACACACAGAGGAAGATGGGTTGCAATTCCCACTACTTATACCACAGTTTCCTTATCTTGCGTTGTAATTCAGTGATTAAAAAGATCAGTGTACCTCAATTCCTCCTGTACTCTGTTCCTGTGAGAGGGTGCTAAATCCTTGCATGAGAGGTGACAAAGACTAAAGATGCCAAAGAAGTTCCTTCCCCTGGTGTACAGGAGGAGCCTGTGACATACGGCTGTCATGGGAGAAATTGTGGGAAAAAATGTACAAAGAAGGAAGATTTTATTCACCATTTTCCCCTGGAGATGAATGTAAGGAGTTCTCAATCCCTTTGAGTGCTTCTCTTGACACCTCTCTCAAATTCTGTACCTCTCCAGATTCATTTTACATACAATCATAGAAACATTGAACCATTCAAATTGGAAAAGATCTCTAAGATCATCAAGTCCAGCCATCAACCCAGCACTGCAAAGACCTGCACTAAACCATGACCCCACATTCACATTCCGTTGGAACACTTCCACTTTTGCATGCTACAGAAGAAAACTTGATGTTTATTACAACATGATGCTTCCAAATTATTTCAGTTCTCTTGGATCCTGTGGATCTGATGAGGATATAAATGATGTATTGACTTGTGGCTGTCTCAGGAGAGAGGACAAAACATTTACCATGAGTTCTGCCTGTCCTCTGAGAATTTTTGTTTCAATTCTAACTACAGATTTTGTGACGCAGGCATAGCTCCCAAAGGAAAGAGAATGAGATCAGATGCAGAATAGTTTCGGGTGTTTTTTAAAGAAAAAAATGCTTGGCAAGAGAAAGCAGCAGGTAGTGAAGCAAATTGAATTAATTTGGAGTACAGGGACTCAGAAAGCTGGAAATGTGTAGGCATAAACCACATGAACAGCATCTCTGCTAGCTGCCTCAGCTTCTAAGAGCAAACTGGGCAGATCACATCAGGCATCAATCTATTCTTCATAAACCACTAACAGCAATCAGATGGAGGTGGCTAAAAATCTGTCACGATTTTAAAAAAATGAAAAAAAAAACCAAAACAGGTGTCTGTCCTGGAAATAAAAGTGTCCAAACATGAATAGTACTTAAAAGTAATGCATCTGAAAACAGATAACACAGAATGACTGCACATAGATTTATTGCCCTACAATATATATGGACTGAATGAGCTTTTTCTTACACAGTTATCTTCTCTAGGTATCTATGAATTTATAATGCTGCTTCTTAGCATTTATATTTGTCTACACTAAAGATGCAATAATTTATTAAGGTGGTAATAAATGTTTAATACTTCTTCTCTTTATCGTTTTATAAAACTATTTCCCTAGCCTCCCTTTCTTGAAAATATGAGAAGGACAAACATTAAACCAAAACAATACTGTTTGAAAAATCAATGTATTTATACGCAGATTTTTTAAAATGTCTCACATCTTGTTCATAACCTCTGTCATGTGTGTTATTGAAAGTAGCTGAGATGTTCAAGACATAAGACAAAATCTCATGTTGGATTTCATGTGTTGTGACTGATAATTATGTTTGAGATGGGGTACTTTTTAAAACAAATATCTATATAGTACCTATAGATGAATTTTAATGCCAAAAAAAATTTGAAAGAAAATGGTTTGCAAATCAAGCAGTATTTTAAAATTCTGTTTGACCCTTTTATTTTTTTTCCCCTTCTATTTAATTAAAATTCACATATTTCACTTTTAAAAGTCATTTATTCACAACTCTCATTTTTTGGTAGATACATTTACCTTTCAAATTACTTGAAATTCAAACTTATGAAGAAAAATAACAAAGAAAATGTAACTTCCCATGTTGCTGATGCTGTTACTGTAGTCATTGAATAACCAAGTGCACTTTCATGGCTACTCAAGGTCCATGAATTTCAGATGTCGTGTTGGATAGGGTATGAAAGTTTATGTCTTTCTAGATAAATTGGAATTTCACGTCCAGCTTGCCACCTGTTCCAAATGACAGAATGCAGTTTTCCTGAAGTCTCATGTAACTTTCCTAAAATTTCTGAAAGCAGTTAATATTCAGTCATAAAACAGTCTCTTCAGAAGAAAAGTGCTCTAGGTGGTTAAGAGAACTCTTCATCTGTTGCATCAAGTTTAATGAAATAGGTATCCGTAAATACACCAGGCATCAAATTAGGCACTCCAGTTAGTGTCATTTTGTAGCACTGTAAAAACTTTTATGAATCAGTCCTGTAAATCATGTTTCATGTTTTTGTCATGGCAATTTTCTACGGTATGCAATATCAGATTAACAGTGCTTACCAAGCGAAAAAAGCTTGCAATATTTTAATATTTTAATACAATAATTGATAAAATTAAGTTTAAAAATAAAGAAATTAAGACAAGTCAAGAGGTTTAATTCATATTTTTCTTCAGTTATCAGTTCTGAGTTATCAATGCAGTGCCAATGCATTGTTGCAGAAGTAGACATAAAACGAACTTTGGGCTCACATTCTGAGTCGATACTTTATGAGTAAATTATCCATGTGTTCTTCTTCCTGTTTCTATTTAATGGTGGTGATATAATGTTTTTTTCTTCCCTCTCTCTGTCTCCTCTCCAGCCATGACAATGCAGTTCATCAGTCATCGCTTCCCTGACTACCATGACCCAACTATAGGTGAGTACAGATAATTCTCCCCTTCACCCCTTTCAGTCTCTCAGCCTGTGTGAGGCTGTGAGACAGTGAGAAGCTGCTTCTAAAAGGCACTTAGATAGAAACAAGCTTTGCAAACTTTAGATTACACCTTAAGTTTGTGATGACAGCTGAGTTTTGTCATGGTCTTACCATCAGTACTTCTTCCTGAGGTGCTTTATACAACAATCTCCTTCAAAAACAGGGTTCTGCATTCATGCACTGTAACTATTAATGTCATGAATTTATAACTGCAGGATATGAAACAAAATTACTAAAGAATGTGAAAACTCCAGTCTGGAGCGGGGTTTGTTTGTTTGTTTTTTGAGTTCTGTTATTTTAGTACTATTTTCCAGTATTAAAGTCTTAGCTGACCTTCCCTAGAAACATCAAATGACTGCTCAATTTAATAGAGTTGTGCTCTGGGGTTACACATTCTGCTAACTTCATTGGGTTTACCTACTTTATAAACTTGGGTAATAACAGAGATTCACACATATCTGCTTTACACTTTATTATAATACACTTTTTCATCTGAAATAAAATTTAAATGGTGACTGACTGTCAAAAGTGCATGTTTATTCATTTAAGTGTGCCTTTATTAATTATTTTTACTTATACTTACATTTATACACAGTATCCATGTGCAATATTTAATTATAACAAGAAAAGGATGGCAGAATCTGGGTCCAATAAATGGAGAAGGCACTTAAACCATCCATATTTACAAAGTATTTACATAGTATTTTTTATTAGTTGTTTCTATAGTATTCCACATTTCCTGGATGTTAACTCTTGGTAAATGGTCGTAATTTTAATAATTAAAAAATGTATAAACTCCTCATGTCACTAGTAATTTTATAACTGTTAAAGAAAAAAATTGGAAAATACCAATGGGATGTGTCAGCTCTAAAGAAGGCAGAACTACTGTGGAATTGCTGCAAATTCATTTGCTGCTCTCTGAAAAAAAAAAAAAGGAAATCATTAAATCTAATTGGAAAAGAGGAATATTATTAGTTATCGACATCATTAAGCTATGTACATACATCCATCTTTATTATTAGCTATCCACCTGCCATCAGTATTTATCCCTATATTGTATCTCATCATATTCTTAACTTATTGGTCTCTAGACACCACCACAATATGAATAATAGATAATCATAAAGAGAAGAAAAGCTTGTGATGCATTCTAAGTACACACTGCAGGAATGCCTGGAGGACCTAATCAGGATGAAGGTCTCCTTGAGTGAGAAAGAGCTTCTACTCAGTAAAACCAACACTAACGAAGAGAAGAGAGGGTAAAAGTGAACAGGGAATTATTGAATTCCATCTCACCCAGCTGGCTAGACACAGATCTGGAAGTGCAAGTTTTTGTCTTCAGCACTTCTGTTTCTCAGAGCATGCTGAGTGCATCCTGAAAAAGTCTCATTACTATCTGGGCTCCAAGTCACTTGCTAAACAGAAGAGTATAATCTTGGGCTAAGTATGTATGTTTCCTCTTGGGTAAATTTGTGGTATGACCCTCTGAAATTAGACATAAAACTAAAAAAACAAGTAGAAGGAATCACTTGCTGTCACACCTATAATAACAAACACATAATTTTCAAATGTCAGCCCACTGAAAAAAGTTTATACTGTTAAGATTGTTTTCACTACTTTTATGCTACTGGTCTCAACTCACAGAATTAATCCCAAGTTTAGTCACACATCCACAGGTAGGGATATTTTTACTCTTCAGACCATCAGCCTAAAAGAAATAAGGGGATCCAAAATGAACACACCCAGGGCCAAGACTCTGCTGACGTCAGGAGATACCAGAGAAAAGATTATTCCTCAAAAGTCATGAGGAGCTAGACACAGACGCTTTGTGTCATAGGGAAGTTATAGTCTAGGATCAGAGCAGTGATCTGTCCAGTCAGAGTTTTGTTTCTCAGTGTAACCCAGCAGCAGATAATGCAGAGATTAAAAAGACCACGTATGAAATCTACATTTGAAATGGCTGAGTGACAAAACAGAAAACTAAACACAGTTTTTCTTCTCTCTCTGAGATCGCTGATCTCTCTGGATATCAATTTATTGCCTTTCCCTTGTGCCATATATTTTGCGCCACTTACATTCCTCAGCAATTTGTATCTTGTTTATGGAACCTCTGGACTCTCTCAGACTTTTCTGGGCACACTGGCCTCACTTTTTTGTGTACTTCTTTGGAAATAGCTAGTTCTGCATTCCTGTGGTTTTATTTCTTAGGGCATTTTTCAAGAACAGAGGTTTCTGTGGAGGTCACTGAATGGGTGATATAGTCCAGAAAAAAAGTTCTATAGTGCGTTTAAATGATAATCCACAGATTCCCAATATTATCCAAACTGTTGAGACTACAGTTCTCCAGCTGAGATTTGAGATAAGGTAGATTGTTTCATTTGCTTGACATGGACATAGGACTCTAATAAATACCTACCTGATTTTTTTTCTGATGTTCTTGCACTACCTATTCCATTCACTTTGTTTTCTGCGGTATGAAGTTGTGGTGGCAGTGACCATGGTACCTTGTGCAAATTTAGCCAAAATTTAAAGAGGTAATGCTGACAGAATTGATGCTTTACCTCCTTGAATTCAGTGGGGCTTTTTCTAATTACTCTCCTGAAACAAATAGGTGGGCAGGGAGTAGTGAAATAGAGGAGACTTTGTAAACAGCATCATTGTCTCTGAAATCCCAGAAGTCTACCACTTTCAGTTTTAAGGGCAAGTTGTTAATGGCCTGGGGCTACCGAAAAACTGATAATCACTTTATCGTTTTTAATTTTTCATTGTCCACTATAAACATTGACGTGGGAGTGGAATGATAATTTCAGCTGTTTTTCATTTCTGTAGATTCCTGTGAAATAGTTTGTCATCTGGGTAAAGATAGGGGACAATAAACTGTTCCCAAAAGACATGAGTTTTGCACTGATATAATCTGGTTGATGTCCTAGTTGAAAAGCACAGCCAAACCACATTCAGTCACAAAATACAGAAGCTCCACAAAACCATCTTGTATGGTCAATTAGGAACATATAAAAACCCTGAAACAAGGAGTCTACAGTAGTTTTTTTTCTTTGACATAAAACTAAATGGCTGCTAATTGGGTTTCATGTTGTACTTCATAAAAGCTCAAATCTTTTCAATACTAAGAATTGTTCTGAATTTCTTTTTTTTGTTTAATGAACACATTTTGTGTCCTGGACTGCTCCTTACTCTACAGAAGCATACACATGGGCAACTTGCTTTTGAAGGTTTTTAAAAGGTTTTTCTTTTCCTCCTTTTTTTTTTTTTTTTGCATTTTATACTTCATTTATAAACTGATAAGACTTAACTTTAAGGGGAGATTAGATTTTTTTTTTAATACAATCCAATATGAGGCTATGGTGAAAACTGCTTACTGATACTGACCAGAGAATGCAGAGTCCTTTCACTTTAATAAGGGGAGAAATGTGCTTCTTCTTTCCAATTCTTCTCCCCTCTAAACACACTGTTAGGGATTTATCCTAAACATTGTGCAGTAAGAATCTTGTAGCTTTGAAGATGTAGGGTGTTATTTTTCACCTTTTTTTTTTGTAAGAGTGTCCAGGAACATGGATTTTTCCTATCATTCCTTTTCATTGTGTTTCACCATTATGTTACCAATGCATCAGAGTTTTCTCCTCCTGCAATGACTCATATCTCTATCAATACAATAGAAGTACACAATAAGAATATAATGGGGCTTTGTACTTGTAACTTTTTCCTCTGTTATCCACTGACATTTCTGAAATATTACAGGGCATCTTGATCACAGAAAGCTGCTGCTGCTACTGTGAGGTGACACAGAATTTTTTCAAAAAGGATGTTTCAGTTTCTACATTATGGGATACATATGCTTACAGATTTGTATGTTATACGTACATATACTTCAAATGTGTTAATTTTGATCTTGAAAGAACTCTACAAATAGGTTTAGAATTATTTATATTTTTTTCTTTCTGTATTTATGATTTATTAAAAGATCACTATAAATTTATTTGAAGGAAGAGGCAGGCTGCTGGTTTTTTATTTTGTTTTTTTTTTTTCCTGTTGGTGTTTGCTGGTTTTTGGTTTGGTTTGGTTTTTCAAGTATGCAGAGCATTTTTATTCCAATAAGAGTTTATTGGAACAAATCCCCTGTACCTTGTGGATCAGATGTAAAGTGTCAAAATAAATTTGCACAATAAATGTTCCCTCAAATGAAGGAAACTTTCTTTTTATTTCATCTGATTGTCTTAGTTTGGAAAAGCTGACAAGATCTTGAGAAACTCAAACTGCAGACATTATGTATAGATATAAATTAGTGTCCATACACATAAATACAGAAATAGATGTGTCAGTATTAATTTAAAATATAGAGTAAACATTTATTAAAAAGTTAAATGCTACCTGAATTGCTAATTTGAATGCTGTCACTTTGAGTTTTATGCCACTTCAAGGTCAAGTGGGTATAATGGCCATAATTTAGGCTTGCTGCAAGCATTGCAGTTCAAAATTTTGAGACAGAAATGTACTATTTTTGTAAGTAAAGGGGGAGGGGAAGGGTAAAATTAGTATTAGACTGTATGAAAAAAAAAATCACTTTGTGAAAATGAAATTATTTTAACACACATTTAATATTTAAATGTAGTCAACAATGGGCATAAATTCCAAATGGCAGTGGATGTGATAATTTTCTGGAACAAATGGCTAGGAGCAATTTGCAGTCTGCACAGTCTTTGGCAACATCACAGAGAGTTAATGCAAGTGGAGTGTCAGGAAAGGAAGCACGACATAGAGCAGCAAACTGGACAGGCTCCAAGATGCTCATTAACCATGTGACTAATCTTAAAATGAATACATAATGCAAACGAGATGCGAGAGCAGCTTCCTGTTTTGGTGAGATATCACTGCATGAGATTGTGTCAAATGAGCAGTTGAGGGCATTAAGGCTGTGTCAATGTCAAACTCTAATTGAAATGGGTGTGGGATGGAAAGCACTCTAGCATTAAGCACATGAATTTCCATGAGGTTTCCTAACGAAGTGGCGCATTCACCAATGCATCAAATAAAACGCATTTACTCATCTTTAATAAGATGTTGGAAGTGTGGGGGTGAATTTCAGAGAAAAATATATAAAATGTAGCTGGAAATATCTAGGTTTATATAATGCATACCAGAAAATTCCTGTGATATAATGATTATATCTGTTTTTGAGGTACAATAATGAAAAAGGATAAAGTAAGGGAAATGAAAAACCATTAAAAATGAAAAAAGACAAAGGTGGGACAGATCTGCTAGGTCTGGGGTGAGGCATCTTGCCACAAAAGTACTATTCACACTTACATTTAGGGTACAAAATGTTTATGGAACATTTCTGCTTTTATATAAAACATGAACGCATGTGTAGACCATTCTTAAATTAATTTTCATTCTCTTTTTTATGTAGAAAATAAAACATTTGGATTGGACTGAGCACCCACAAATGGAGTTGAGCCCAAATTTTTTTTTTCCTTTCATTCATCATTCTCCATATATTTATTAGCCTTATGTGAGATTGGATAAAAAATTCATATAAAATGATCAATTTGTCTCCAAAGACTGTCTCCCAAGGGTATTCAGACTGATTATGTAGATGCAGCAAAATTGCCTGTGTTTGTGTTCCATATTCATCACTGTTCAAAACAAGAAATGAAGAATATACAAGCATACTGGTCTATGCATTTGAACTGTATTTTTAAACCTGTGTTTTACTATTATTTTGCATTTTGCTGTCTGTTGGTATCATCTGAATTATTAAGAGATTAATAGTCACTTTTTGTGTAAAGTATTTTGACTTAACGTACATAAAAAAAACCAGAGATTACGGCTGCTCTGTTTGACTAAGACTCACATTTAGACATCCACATTATAGCATCTGCACATGAGTCATGTACCTTGGTTCCAGTTATGTGAGATTCAGGGAGATCTAGGAGTTGAGATTCAGTTCTTTGCTCACTTCCTTTATCACAAGTTGTGAGATCCATTTGAGATGCTCTGGAGAGTGCCCAGAAAAGGGAATGGAGATGGAGAAGGGTCAGGAGCACAAGTCTGATCAGAAGTGACCAAGGGAGATGTGGGGGCTCGGCCTGGAGAAAAGGAGGCTCAGGGGGACCTTCTGGCTCTGCATAACTCCCTGACAGGAGGGGACAGCCAGGTGGGGGTTGGGCTCTGCTCTCAGGGAACAAAGGACAGGACAAAAGGAAATGGCCTTGACTTGCTTCAGAGAAGGTTTACATCAGATATTAGGTATTTTTTTTTTCCTGAAGGGGTTTTTAATCACTTACACAGGCTACCAAGGCAGTGGTGGGGTCATCAGTCCCCATCCCTGGAGGGATTTATAAGCCCTGTAGGTGTGGCATCTGAGGACATGAGTTAGTGGTGGGCTTGACAGTGCTGGATTAACACTTGGATTCAGTGATTTTAGGGCTCTTTTCCAACTTAAAGTGTTTTGTGAAGGATTCTATGTCCTACAGTCCTGCTTTGGTTCAGGATCCAGACCCAGAAGGCTGTAGATCTTCCACAGGTCATGTGTCACCGATATCCGTCCCCCTGTGGGTGTGACACAGGATCTGTGGATCACCAGAGCCCTTCTGGCCCAGTGAATGAAAACCAGAAAATATTCCCAAGAGCATATCAAACATCAAGACTCCTGTATGGGCAGCTGGATAGCATCCACACTTCAGAGCGAGGATATTTTAGCTACCTTCCTTGCATATAGATACATATTTCGTGCCTTTCTAAATCTAGATGCATGGAGATGAATTGTGGTGCTCTCTCTGACAGCTTGTCAGAACAAGGACCTCCATAAATCAGTGTGATACCTCTCAGAGTGTCTGGATAGAGGAAAATGAAGACCGAGACTTGCTAAGCACAATCCTTGAGAAGGTGGCCAAAGAAAGGAAAACATTGTTACATGTCTGCTAGTGTAGGTTCTTCTATAGTAAGATAAAAATAAGCCATGCATAGAAAAGTAGGGAGTAGCATTAAGAAATTAAGAGTGGAAAAAGTGCCCAAACTGCTCACTTAGTTTAGGTTTCAAGGAGGCAATAACACACCTTCTGCTCAGTGTTACTATTTTAGCTTACAATGAAAGGAAATACAAATTGTTTGAAAGTAAAGAGAGAGGAACTGGAAAATCATAGCAGATTTTTCTCTCTCTGATGGAAACAATTTGACTTTAAAACCAAGAAAAATCCCATTTCTCTTTGAGATATTTTCTTTTAAAATGTGGTAGTTTCCCTTTAAGGTGCACATTAATGATAGTTGGTGATAATGATAATCTCTCAGTATTTCAGTCTGAGAGATATTTGATGGAGTCTTTGATGGAGTCTCAGATCACAATGAAATTTGATTCTTTCTGTTGAGAACTTTGGTATTTTTCTTGTTAAGGGAATAGTCTGGTCCTATTCTAAACATGCTGTGTTACTCAGATGCATGATCTCCTGCTCTAACGTTAAACTTTCTTTCTTTGAACTTTGCTTTCATTCAGTTCTAAATCGTTTGCAGACTTCATGTAAAAAAATTACCAAAGCAACAAGTTGCATTTTTCTGCCTGTGTTCAAAAAGAATCACCCCTAAAATCCTGGTCATACTGCTAATGTTCAAAATTCAGGTTTTCTTACAGATACAACCCATGCAATTATTTTGAGGGCTGTTAACACCAGGTGACCGTAGTTTTTCAATTAGCATTTTCAAAGATTTGGGAAATGTTGCTTAATCTACCAATTTTCCTTTACCAACATCTCTGATATAAACAATATGGGAGAAGTAAATGCAATCAGTGTCTTTCTAGAGAGTGGGTGCCCCAGAGGGCTGACTCTCCAGTCGTCATCTCCCCGCTCAAGTCAGCAAATACCTCCTCAAATTTTGGGTGTTGGTCAGAACGCCTTGAAGAGAATTTGGGCTTGCACTTTAGCCTTGGCCATGCAGGGGTCTGTGTCCATCTCACATGCCCTTAGAAAATTCAACACAGCAGCTCTGCTGGCAGATTCACTCCAGGCACAGCAGCGCCAGACAGCAGCTACAGCTACGAGCCTCTGCACAGTGCTGTGAGGTCTCCAAGGAGGAAATGGTGTAGAGATCAAGTGTAGAGCTATCAATATAGAGCTATTAATATTATAATATATTAATATACATAGATATTAGTATCTCTACATAGCTATTAATACCTAGAGCTATTCTTTACCCTAAAGCATGGACAAGGAATGATCTATGAGCTATCACCTGCTAGGAACAGACTCTGGAGACTCCAAAACAGTCTGAAGTTTCGTGAGATGAAACAAGCCAAATCTGAAAACACATTTGTGAAGAAAAAGAGGAAATCCCACTCCATCTCTGCCCTTTTCCCTTTTCTCACTGGCTCTTTGGTATTCATTGTACTATTTTTCAAGCTGATTCAATACTATTCCAAAAGAAAACTAAGCCACCCCGACGTGGAATAGTTGCCTGCCAGGTTACTGAGTTTAATAATTTTTGTAGGGGAAAAAAAAAAAGTCTCTCAAGGCTCAAAAAGTCAAAAGGGGTCATGTAGAAACACATATGGGGAAATGGAGGTATGAGTGGGAATGAAAGAGAAAATAAATGGTTTTATTTCTGGGGCAGGCGAGGTGTGAAAACCCAGTCAACCATCTCATGCATTCACTCTCAGACACCAGGCCACGAGCCAAAATTCCTTCCCAAGTTGATCTCTGTTGTCAAAAATAACAGTGACAATTACCTGTGCTACTGTGTGGGATTCCTTGGGTTGTTGTCCATCTCCAAATGAGGAAAACTGGGTAAATGATCTTTTGACCTTCAATGGTTGTATGTTTTATATTCCCAGTTGAAGTGTTTATCTAATCAGAATTAATGTAATTGATGATCTGGCCAGGGATATGACTTCCCTTTCTCCATTGTTTTAGGAATTGAGAAAACAAACAAATGACTGTTTTTATTTTGAGTAAAACCTGGCAGATGGCGAGTGGTGGTCAGTAGAGTTAAATCCATTTGGTGGCCAGCTATGAGGGGTGCTATGATTCTGTGATCCTCTTTCCCCAACATCTCAGCCCAACAAGCACTTACCATGGCTTGAAGGGGAGAGAAAAGTGTCTACCCTGTGTGCTGTCATGAGAGATCTATGCTTGCCTCATGTTCACATGCAAAAAAGCACCAATACCCCTTAGCTGCTAATGGTTCATATTTATTATTTTCCATACTCCATTAACTTTCTTTGTGTTAGAAGTAAAATATATTCCTGCCTTGGCCATCTTCTCTTCTTCACTGCATAAAGGGTCAATGGAGGATCAAAGTATGGTATATTACCCTTCTATTTCTTCTGGAAACCTGAGATTAATTGCGTATCTGCTAATAGAGAGAGAAGAAAAATTACCAAAAACTATATAGAAGTGAGTGTGACCTTGTGTTTGCTCTTCTTAAACACTGATTAGTCCGATTAAAACCGAGGAAGGAAGACAAAAGCCTTTTCTCACAAATGTGGCAACACAAAAGCATTTGTGTGGTATATTTTTATAATAATAGTAGTAGTAAGAACAATGATAATAATGGAAAAAAGGTATTAAAATTATTTCATAATTTCTGCCATATTCAGAGTGTAGAAAGAGTCTGCCAAGAATAGAAGCCATTATTAAAATATTTTTGTCTGTTCTACACAAAACAGTCTATTTTTTTTCTTCATACCAGCTTAGTACAGGGAAGACCTCCAAATCAGAAATGGGTGGTTTTGGTTTGACTCCACTGAAAAATCTTTGCTTCTCCCTGTTCTAATCCACCAAGTCTCTGATTGATCCATCTAGTTTGAAGCAGCAAAAGAACTTAAATGGTTCTTCTGCTGACAAAAGAGAATATTCTCAGAGCTGAGCTCTTCAGTCCTCCTTTCAGGCCTCCAATGATACCCTAATATTAACCCAAAGAAGAAAATTGGGATAATATCTCCTTCTTAGATTCTTCTCTGCTCTCTTGCAGTAGAGTTTCACTGGAACACTTTCATTGGTTTGAGCCTCTCATATGATCTGGGAAATTCAGCTCCAAACCCGTAGATCCTGACTGCTTTTGGCTGCAAGCTATGTCTGGATCTGGATGGTGACATCAAAACAGGAGAGTTCATATGTTTATCTAGGACTGTTATCCACAGCGAAGTCACTCACATATTGTAGTTTCTAATTAGTGATGTAACTATACAAAGTGGTAGAGCATGATTATCTCGCCCTATCATCTGCATCTCACATTAGTTGGATGAATAATGCTCCCAAACGTGAAATACCATAAAGAAAGCCCAGGTTCTTGGGGCTAAAGTGGGGTGGAGTGTCATGCCATGTGGCAGCTGAGGATGTCCATAGGTCCTGGGAATTACATGACTGAAGCTGGAGTGAACACCAAAGTCACTCTGTGGCCTTAGCCCAGTGGTTCTGCCATAGGTGTCACAACCCTCACACAATGATTATAATTACCATTAGAGTCACGAACTTACAAGAACCTGGAGTGAAATTTGCAGCCCATGAATGGTGAAAACTTGCTTGCCTATATCCCGTATACTGTGATTAGCAAAATTATTCCGTAAAAGATTTTTGAAATTGAAAGACACACCCATGCCATGGTTTTCTAGACGGATGATTTATCACACTCAATTCAGAATTCTTCATCGCAGGACAAATGTTTCCATTAACCTTTCTTTCATGGAAGCCAGCAGCCATCTACACCTCACTGAATCCAAGGCACCATCCGTGCTAATAACCATGCAGATGTAGCCAACTCGCTAATTACTTCCCCTGAAATGACAAGAAGTGAATTCGTAGCTGTCAGATCCTCCCACTCAGTAGCACAAGCACGGACTTGAAAGAGTAGTGAAATTGCTACCTGCTATTCTTGTTCCCCAAGATAAGGGTACTTGGACTCCTGTTAATTATCATGTTTTGATTAAACAGGAGTACTTTGTTCACTTTGTTCATGTACACCTTTGAATGAAATGAAATTTTTCTGGAAGCAGAGAAAGTAATGATATGCTTTTATTAAATATTAGTAGCATTATCTACATTGCAAGCAGTTCCTAACAGCAAGTGCAAAGCTTTTCCTGAGTTTTCTTTAACCTTAACTTGCAAAATTGCTAACTTTTGCAGAGAAATTGTAATTTCTCTGTGAGAGCTGGTTCTGAAAAAAAGTGGGGGGCACTTAACAAGTAAAATTTAGCCTGTTTGGGGGATTGCACTGCAAGTTCTGATGAAAAGCTGAGTGAGTTTCCCGGGCATCATGCTTTTTCCTATGTAATAATAATACAAATTTAGTCACATGTGTGCATATTTGCAGATTAAAATCATAAATGGTCGCTTTGTTGATTACAGAATTTGCGTCATAACTGAAGCTGCTTCACTGGACCAAATTATTCAGATAGACTGTGTCAGTCTTTCATTTAAATCCCTGCCGTATCCCAGTAGAAAGTTATCACTTAAAGGAGGTGACTCAACCCAGAAGAATTCTATGTTTCACAATATGTTGCTATGTAAGAATGGAATGAGCCTCTCCATCCGTGTGTTTGAAGAAATGAAGAGAAGTGCATTGTTTTCTAGGCTTCAGCTTGGTTATATAAAATGTAATTTGATCTTGATATTGTAACTACTCTGTGGCCCTGTGAAAAAGCATTTTGCTTTAAGTAATAATTTTATTTTAAAGGGAGAAATTCTTATCTGCAACTAGAAAATAAAGTGTTGCAAATAGTAAAAAATTAATATGCAATATAGTATTATAAAAACACCCAGTGTTTCTGTAGAAGGAGATATTTGCATTGGTGTTTTTTGTGTTCAATCTGCTCATGGCCCTAACATTTTTTTCAGGAGTGGATGAACTCAAATATACTGTTATGCTTACATATCTTGCCGTAATTTATAAACTTTGGGCCCTGATGACAGAGATCTGACAGGGTGCAAGGTGCTGCAAAACCAGACAACATAGCAATGAGTTTGCCTTGCTGGCTACCACAGTCTTATATTTTTCACCTCCTTTGTCTGAAAACAGGTGTCTTACCTTTAATTTTCTATTGTACGTGATGCTTTGTATCCTTGTTGATTACTCTATATAGAAGAAAACCTCTCCCATGCAAAACTGCCCAACAGAATCATTCTTAATTTTAGTTCTTCTTGAAAGCTGTGAAGGCCATTGCCACCTTTTCCAACTGCTTTGTTAGTAAACTTCATGATCATGAGAACCCAAAGGCAGAAGAGAAACTAAATTTAACTGGCTCAAAGTTCAAATCCCTCAGATTTCTGATCACATAAAACATTTTAGAGCACAGATAGTGCTGGGGTTTTTCTTTTTCTTTTTTTGTACTTACCATAGACGAAGTGAGATTAAGTTGCTTTTGCTTCCAGTGCTTTTCAGCAAAGAATGAAAGGGTACCAGAGTAATGAAACAGAAAGCTGACATTCAAGAAGAGGTTCTTGTACACATCTATAAGTAAAACTGAAA
>VZTG01005746.1:409784-440309 GCA_013397845.1 Melanocharis versteri | reverse complement strand
AAAAAAAAAAAAAAAGCAGGATTTATCTAGCTTCATTTTTATCCACGCAGAATTTAAGTAGGAAAATTTTTCTCCACATTAACTGTTTTAAAGCTTCTATATAAAGATTCACATTGGTCCAAGTGAAAAGAGAAGTAGGACCACTGACTTTAGAGAATCCAGCTGCAGAGCCAAGAATGCAAGCTAAATTTATGGAAGTCATATGTTAATTATGTATGCAGTAAGGTAATGCAAATGGACACCCACCTGCATGGAAGTACATTAATAATACTTGATAGTATCAATAGAATTCGTGTGAAGGAAATACCATGTTTGATTTTTCATATTTTCCTATTTTGCTTTTAATTTTTATTTGCTAAAAAAGAAGAAAAAAATAAAAATAAAAATATCTACTGCAGGTAGATTGCATTGTCATGCAATAATAAATTACTTAAACTGCAAGTAGACCAATTCCTTTTGTATGGTCCCTCTTTGCCACAGAGTTTCTTATTCAGCAATCCCTACAAAAAGATCTATTAACCAAAACATATGGTGGTTGGAGTGCTCTGGCTTCTCAGCAAGGTAATATATCATAAAATTAATTAAGCCTCTGGGCCATCTTAATATAAATGGGATTAGGTATTTGTTTAAAGAAAGTAATGCGCTTATTAATTTGCTGAATTGAGGCCTAAAATAAAGAGGAAAATACTGTATGAGATCTTGTAGTAAAAGATAGCAATCTGGCTGGACAGGTGGGGTCTGAGTTAAGGCTATACAGAATTGTATCCAAATGCTTCAGTTTGTTTCTTCTTCAGGTAGAAAACAGGTTTTTACGTGCTTTTATAAAGTGTTGCATGATGCACCATACATTTTATGGCACAAATTGGAACTTCCCAAGAATTCCAACTACCTGCCATGTAATCTCATATTATAATCTCAGTATTATTTCAACAGTGATTGAGAGCCTGTTGCTGAGGGTCTCTGCTAGGGCTGACTCTCAGGACAGGCCCAGCCAAGGGCTCAGGATGGTTAACAACACTTCTTGGATACAACAAATGCTCTCGTCTTGTCTTCACGCCTCAGTGCACTTCCAGAGCACAATGTCAGTCACAAAAACCACTCAGGCTGCTCTGCATGATTGTTCAATTAAAGAGCACAGATAATTTCCAAGACTATTTCAAGTATAAACACGGGCTGCTATCTACGCGCCTTTTAATCTTACGAAGAAAATACAAATGTGGAGAGGGGAATGAAATTGAAATGTGAGGAAAACAGCTTATGCAAATAGTAGTGAACCTTTTCTTTGTTTTTCTTCTAAATTTAGTCTACAAAATCATGACCTAAGGGAAGGGTCCACAAAGCAGAGTTTTTCCTCCTCTTCCTGCATCTATGATGAGTGTGAAGACACAGAATTTATTTTTAAAAAGTCTATTCTCAGCCTTTCTGGAGATATACAGAAGTTTAAACAATTGCTCTGACATACCTGAGCCAGAAGCCCTATTCAGCCACAGGGAGTCTTATCCCAACAATTTAGACAATCTTTAAGCTGAAACTATTTGCTAGAAAATCTCTTTGAATGTGTCATTGGGGTAAGTAAAAAAACACTCTGTTGCATAGCACCAGCACAACACCTGTGAGTCTTTGTGACCTAAGTAACATCTGGCATCCATGTTTAAATAAAGTGAATTAATTCTCTTTTAAATACAAGGAAATGGGGGTTTTTTTGTTTTGTTTTGTTTTTTTTTTTTATTTGAGGTAGTGTGATAGAAGCTACTCTCTTTCGCTAATACTTTGTAGTGACGACAGGATTTCAAAAAGAGACTTTTGAAATAAGCAAGGCTGGGTCAGACTGGAGAGCTTTTGAAAAGCCTACTCCATACTGGCAAAGCTGTTTCATTTTCCATTCTCTGAGCCACTCATATGCTTAAGCAAAATGAACTCTGTTTTTCAGAGGATGCCTATAAAACTCAAGTCCGAATTGATGATGAACCAGCCTATTTGGACATTCTAGACACTGCTGGACAGGTGAGTAATTTTTCAGTGTGAATCATTCAATCAGAGATAAATGCAAAGATTTTAACCTCGGAGGTATGGTTCACAGTGCTAGAAACAAGGTTCCCTATTCAAACATAAAGGAAGCAGTGGCAGAATAACATAGAGGAATTAACAAAGGAGGAGATTAAAGGAGTGCTGCAGTATAGCACAATATAACTTCCAAATCTCATCAGAGGAGACAAACAGGCTGAAATGAACAATAGACAAAAAGATGTTTGTTTATTTTTCTCTTATATGCAGGAACATCTATCACAATACTGAAATGAATAAATACGGTGTTGATTGTCTTAATGTCTTTCTTATTCCTCCTTTTCTATATTTATTACAGGAATTTTCTGGTTTACTCGTAGACTGAGTATTTTGTTACATTTCTTCTCCTCCCCACATTATATCTAAATATCAAATGGTCACCCATAAGGAAAGTATCTTAATGCCAAAAGTAACACGCAGTGTACATATACAGGTTTTCCAGAGAAGCTCTGAATGCACCTAAGCTGGGTACTGCAAACAGTGGGGAATGCAGTCTGCATTCAGAAATTTAAAGAAAGTTCAGCTATTGTCAGTCATTTTCACATATACAATTTTTTGCATGGCTTTTAAAATTTTTGATCATACGGAAAGGCTAGAACTAAACTTCATTCTTAATTTATGGGAGGAGGATATGATTGCCAAGGTTATGAATTTTGTCAGAACAAACAATTGCAAGGTAAGAAAATAAATCAGAATAATTCAGTCAGTGAAAGGTGGTGAGAACAATAGTAGAAAAAAACTGGAATTTTATCTCTAAGTTTTATCTCTATTAGAAAAAGAAATCTGAAACAGTAGAGGTCCATGGCATGTAGTGACCAAGTAATGAAATGTGGTGCAGATATTTCATAGAATCATAGAATTTCTAAGGTTGGAAAATATCTTTAAGACCATTGAGTCCAACCGCTAACCCAGCACTTCCAAGCCCACCACTAAACCACATCTCCAAGTGCCACAGCTACAAATTTTTTAAATCCCTCAGGATGGTGACTCCACCACTGCTCAGACATCCAGGGCGAGGGCTTGATAATCCTTTCAGAAAAGAAATTTTTCCTAATGTCCAATCTAAACCTCCCCTGCTCCCTCAGCCATTCCTCTTTGTAGTAAGCAGAGGCCTGTGGCAGAAGCACCACACTCAGCAGATTCATCATCCCAGGCCATTGTACAGCCTGGGCACAGCTATTCTGCTTCTGTTGAAATGTTGAAATGGATCAACCAAGTTGATTTGGTATGAGAAAACCTCTGTTTTAAATTCCCCTGTTGTCCCAATGCAGATTTTCATCACTGAAGCACATTCCCAGTGTAACAAAGAAGCTCTTCCCAGTTCCCCCCCCTTCCTCCCCACCCTCCCCAAAATTTTTTGAGGAGCTGTCCATTCTAAGTGTCCTGGATTTAGCTGCTTGTCTTTGCAGATGTCTTTGGATTTGTTGCCTCTCTATCTGCACTACGCAGCTCCAGAATAAATCAAGACCTAATCCAACTCCCATTGAAGTCAGCAGCTGAAATAGGCTCTTTCTTCACAGTGGACTTAATGGTGCTCTCACAGAAGCTCACACAAATTCTGCTCTGACTTTGGTGACTCAGGGTAAAAAAATCCAAAGCACCCAGTTGTGCTGCTGCTGATGTGTGCCTTCATGGTACCTAGCTGTTCTTATTCCCCTGGGTTTTATGTTAAATTGGAGATGGTGTTACAGCTACTAAATCAGGCAGTGGAAATCTCATTTGTCTGGCTGTCCTTGCAGTCATAAATACTTCATCATCAACTTTGAATAATGACTTTAATCACTTCAGAAGATCAAGGAGCTAAAATTGTAATTCATCCCTATTTGGGAAACACAAGAAGTCAATAGAGAAACTGACTGAATTTAATGTATTTTGTTGTTGTGCTCGAGGATATATTTCGACAAATATGTTTCCCCTTTCCCTCCCGTATCTATGGACTAATTGAGAATTTCAACACTGACCAAATTAACTACTAATAATTAATACAGTTTTGAATCGTCAACTTAAAAATCCACACGTGATTTCATACCTGACAGTCCTAAAAATCTTCAATATTTTAACTGGTAGATCCAGTTTGAAGCACCTAAAACATGAACAGTGCTTCAAAAATACATTTGTCTTCTCAACTTTCTGAAGTTAAAAAAAACCCAAATGAACAACAACATTCAAACAGTGTGGAAAACAGAAACATTAATAAAGTTGCTCATCTAGTTACTCATTTTTCTCTTTTCATGCATATACAAAAACACTATAACAGAACAATTGCTTGTCTCAAGAAGCAAACTGATGTTCCGTGGACTCTGGATACATATTTTATACACCATCATTTGTCCCTTTTTGCTCTTCCAATACTGTTTTTCCACCGAAGGCACAACAAGGGGCATTTTCTTAAAGAATGCAAGGGCTGGTGCAAGCAGTTATGCTTCACTGAACTCACCACACCTGCTTTTCACTGCCCTCTGCACCTGCCAGCTGGGCAGCCTGCGTTTGCTCACTGCAATCAACTTCAGACAGAATACGTTTACCTCAGAGAGCTTCAGGAGCAGGTATTGATGCAGCTCCTCGTAGCTGGATTGTCATAAACAGACCTAACTTCATCTGCTCCTGCCAAAAAAAAGCTTGTAAATGTGGTGTGCAGCAAAAAAATGAACAAAAAATTGATGCTGGTATTCTTTTTCAGTGGCACAACCAAATCTAGAAGAAGCTGTCAGTAATTCCTTTGGTTAGCTATCAATGACGCCTTTGGCTCTTTAACTAGAGATATTATTCTTGACCCAAAACTTTTCCTTTTGCGTCTATATTTCAATTAAAACCAAAAAAAAGAAGCAAATAAAGTCAAACAGAGTAAATTGGAGACTGAGATCAGATTTATAAAAACGAGGAAGTTTGTATTTTCGCTTTTAATTTGGAAGGCTAGCTACAATATGGCATGTGCAGTATATAGGACAAACTTCATGAAAATCTGCAAATGCAAATTAGTATCCATAAAGATAGCTTGAACTTCCTTGTTCACCCATATGAGACATTTTTTGAAGTAACTTTCTCTTGAAATTCAACCATGTCCATTGAGTTTGTAAGTGGTGTTGGTGGAGGTAATTCTTGGATTTCCCTTTTCTTAACCAATGCGTCATAAAAATAATCCGCTTTTATATACATTTGATCCAAATTGACGTAAAATCTTTGATTGCCAACAAACTTGCAGGTGCAAACAAAAGGACATTCAGCCCTCAAGTGCTTTATTCTGCATTCAGTTCCCTTCACAATTATTCTCAGAGACTGACAACCCCCAACTGCTCCAGCCGCGCACAAAAAGCCTCCACACAGAGTTATAGAAACCTTCTGTTCGCTCATTTACGCTTTCTCACCCTCTCTTCTAGCTTAAAAATATGTTGCTACTTCTGGAGCCCAGAAGTATGCTCCTCATGGAGCACGCACAGCAGTTATCTCTCCTGCTGTATTTATAAACTGTTGACTGACACAGGAGCTTTTATTCTCGCCACAGCTTTCCTCTGTATGACACATTACCCAATCTCTCTGTGTAGACCTCACGCCGAACACTAAAAGAGCAGCAGAGTTCCCTTCACTGACAAACAATCTGATCTGATATGTAAAAGAGGCAAAAATTGTTTTAAGGCACAAAGCAGGTAAGTATGCGGGAAAATGGGTTTCTGTACCTGTCAGTGAGACAGTGCATTCCAAGATTATTGCACCAATTTTTGTTTGCTAAAACATGAGCTTTTTATGCTAAACTTAGTGCACCAGTATATTTCCCAGGTGTGAGTCAGAGACTTGAAAAATTGGCCCTAAAATGTGATGGCATGCCATTTCAGGGAGATTTTCCTTTGTCTGGAGCTGTGTGCGCATGAATTCATTTCCAGACAGACACTTTTCAACCTGACAACAACAGTGCGCTCTGTACCGAAATCCATCTCTCAAATTGCTAGCAAATCACAGGACATGTTTATCCTGCCAACCTGCAGGACTATGATTCTTACCCCCTGCTTCAAGCTTTGAAGAGGAACTGTATTAGTCCCAAGAGCCCTTCAGATAAACACACATTCTCAGACTAAACACTATAGTCCTATGATTCACTCAGGCTGTTATCTGAGACCCTTCTACTTATCTAAACATGCTGCTCTAATCCTGAATCAATGGAAGTGAAATCTCAAAGTACACTAGTGCAGCTTATCTCAAGGAAATGTAAAATGCCTTTTTGGCAGTAATTATGTCTTAATGGGCCTTTACAGCGTGTTCTTATAAGGGGAAAATAATTTTATTGCACTTTCTGCTAGGTACTGTAGTGCATAAATGAAATCCATTTTATTTTTAAAGCATAGGGATATTGAAGTAAGTAGCAACTATTAACACAGTGTATTAGGTGAGAAGAGCATAAGTTTTATTTCCTTTATATCTTGTTCCACAGGCTGCTGAAGACATACTTAGAAAGTCAAATCATAACATGGGAAATTTCCTGGGTCCTCAAGACAAGTTGTTCTGTACTTTCTGAGAAGAGCTAAAATCTCTCCCTTGACCTAGTCATTTTATTTGCCAATGGACAGATTGTGGAGAAACACTTATTTGGCACAGATACAGAGTGGAAAAAACAGTTGCAGTAAATCACAGATGAAATTGCGGACCTGACACCAATTTCCTTCAGATCACTGGCAAAATATTCCTTGACTTCAGCAAGAAAAGATCTAGGCATATGTTGATAAAAAGTAGTATATTACTGAAGGAAGAACAGGCAACTGGCAGCCAAGATTCCCAACTTCCTTTCTCATCCCTGTCCATGAGTGAATCATGATGCAATAAAGGGAGGATCGGTTTGTATTTCTAGGCCTGCATTTATCTTCCTGTCAAACAGGTGCAATAAAACGTTGCAGGGAACAAGCATTTAGGGTGAACATCAGCATTTCTTGAGTCTGACAATACCGATTTCCTGCCCATTGCTACCATTCTGCTTCAGCAAAGTCAGTGGTAGTGGTTCCATGTTGTGAGTGGAGAAAACTTTCCAGTGTTTTCTCTTCTCTTTCAACAAAGTCTTTTTTTTCTCTTGAAATGTTTTCCCTCTCACTGTTCTTTGTCTTTCTCTAACTGGCGACTTCCAAAACCAGATAACTACACAGTGATGCTGCTGAATGATTTATGCTTCTTTCTCTTTTTAATAAAATGAGAATGTGTCAGAGAAGAAAATACATTATTAGAAATGTTGATAAAAATAGCAAAAACTTTTTTTTCTTCTTTCCAAGCCTTTTTTGTAATATTTCCTTATGAGTTTTTGTTGTTGTTATTGGGGTGGGGTTTTTTTATTATTTTATTTAATTTAGCTTTGAGGTGGTTTTGGTTGGTAGGTTGGTTTTATTCTGGGGTACACTGTTTGGAAAACACCTATATAAACACATCTCATATGAGTAAACTTCATCCAGGTCCTCTACAAGATTGTGATAATGCAAATTTGCCTTTCCCCCCATCACTAGAAAATATTCTGCACTTTTTCTTTACACCAGTGAATGGTACTGAAGTACTTTGAAGTTCCAGCAGACGCTGCACATAGTCTGTGTGTGTCCTGATTTCTTTGTATATATGTGACCGTCCTAGATAATCTCACTAGGAATTCCATTTTACAGAGGTTTGCTATCAAAAGCTACTTGTTACCAAGCAGCTGTACACAAACCAGGGACACCAGTGGGTAGAAAACTGTATTCTACCTCTATCCGTTTTCACAAAACTCACATCATAATAATATTTCCAGGACTAAAAAATTGGCTTGAATG
The DNA here is from genome assembly GCA_013397845.1 of Melanocharis versteri. Lineage (NCBI taxonomy): Eukaryota > Metazoa > Chordata > Aves > Passeriformes > Melanocharitidae > Melanocharis > Melanocharis versteri. Next base: position 432,471 of record VZTG01005746.1, on the reverse strand, counting down.
CTGAGAAAACAAGCACATATTACAGCACCACATGGTGCCCATTTCCCCTGACCAAATGACCAAGAAAAGATTCTTTTGCAGAGCAGGGTTTTAATGCTTCTCAGAAAAAGTAGGTTGCCCTCGAAAAACGAGATTTTCAAAATTAAGGGTCTTTTATGCCATTCTGTAGCTTTGAATGGTGGTGTGCTCAGACAAAGAGAACAAAAGCAAAAAGTTACAGAGTGTAACCTGAATCATCCAAACATTTCACTTGCTAAACGACAAGAGAAGGACTGCTGGAAAAGCCTTTCTAAAAATGTCATTTTTATTTCCCATTACCAGGAGGAAAAAAACGAAAAACAAGTAATATCTTTCAAGCTGGAGTTTTAGGAGTTTTGCCCAGAACTTGGAAGTGAAATTCCCTCCTACCAAGCAAACAAACACAGAAAACCCCCCAACAAACAAATAAAAAAAATGGAAAAGTAAACCTCAGAAAACTTTGAACTCCATTGCTTTTTACCTTTATAATCTGAAAAATTTTATTCCATCAATCCAGATTTTTCAAAGAGGGATTGAGGAGCAAAGTAGAAACTCAATAAAATAAGCGAAAATACTAAATATTTTCTGAGGTTTTATTCTTTCTTTTTTTCTTAACAAGCTATATTTTTGGATATATATTTTTCTCACTTCCATAGAAGAAAGCTTGAACAGATTGCGTAGATTTTTGTGCCTGTTTTTCTTTTGCGCCTAATGGATGAGGAGAATAAATTGTAGTCATGAGTGTTCCATGTTGTTATCAGAGGCATGGGATAATGTGAGACAAACCATGCCAGGGACAAATCTTTTCTTTTAATAAGACAAAAATCTCAAAAGCTTAGCAGTGGCCAGGTTGACTGCACCTGTGTCAGAAATCAGTGTGGCACCTGACTAACACCTTGGAGAAAGCTGAAAAAGTCGGACTCCACTAACTTTTGCAGTTGCAGATGAGCTTTGGCCCTGTGTAGGAGACTTTTGGCATATCTCAGAAGTTGCTCAGTGTCATTCAGGATCATAAAATCATGGAATGCTTTTGATTGGAAGAGACTGTAAAACCCCAGCCATGGGCAGGGACATGTTCCACTGTCCCAGGTTGCTCCAAGCCCTGTCCAGCCTGGCCTTGGACACTGCCAGGGATCCAGGGGCAGCCACAGCTTCTCTGGGCAACCTGTGCCAGGGCCTCCCCACCCTCACAGGCAAGAATTTCTTCCTAATATCCAATCCACCCTGCTCTCTGTCAGTTTAAAGCCATTTCTCCTTATCCTGTCACTCCGTGCCCTGTTCCCAAGTCCCTCTCCAGTGCTCTCATAGCCCCTCCTGGAAAGTACTCCAAAGTCTCCCTGGATCCTTCACTTTCTCTGTTGGATCTATTGATCTAACCAAGGTACCTCAGGACCTATTGTTTTGGAGTTCTGCCTTTGTCCTCATGTTTTTGTTTTTGTTTTGTTTTGTTTCTTCCAACGCAATGAAAATTACTCAGTTTCTCCAGAAATACTTGTGCACACGGAAATGAAAAAGTATGTCGGGAAGTCACAGGGACATGACAACTCAGTCCTTTTGTGGGGTTCACTTTGTAAGCAATGCAAAATCCATGCAGGATTGTAACACAGGTATTTTGCATTCATTTTGGTGGTGATTTATGTAGTCCCCATGGAACACACCCTTCAGATAAACACTGAGCAAAATTTCAGTTGCATAAATGAGTGCACTATTGATCAAATGTTACAAAAGTCTAAAATAGCCACTCTGCAGGTTGCTTGCTTCTTCCTTTCCCCCCGTTTCAGGTTCTCAGATTAAACTATATCTCTGCTGATGAGTAGGGCACAGGGGAGGGGAGAGAAAAACCTATGTGGTGGAATTTTTAAGGTAAGCACAATCGTTAGAGAAGTCATCATAAGAGAGCATATATGCAAGCCAGAATATAATTTGCAGTCATTTATCAGAGAAATGAGGTGTCGGACTCCACAGCCTCCTGGTTTATTTCTGCAAGGCTGCACAAGGCCTCGCTGGGGAAGGTGGCAAGCCTGTGATGACCACAGAAGCTGACAAGAGCATATCTGAATCCCTACAAAGCCCTTGCTTGCAGCTGCAGTCATTACCTCTTCACTAGTGGGTTGTTGTCTTTTTTTTTTTTTTTTTTTTTTTTATTCTCTTCTTTTNTTTTTTTTTTTAATCTCTGCTGTTTACTAAAATGTAATTACCAAGCTATTAATTTTTCCCTTTAACCATTTATGATGCATTTGTGATAAAAAGGTGAAAACTGGCTTTATTCTTTTTTGCATATCAATGAGAATGGGGGAGAAATATTATGTGGTGCATGATAAACCAAATGCATTTGGGGGTTTTAGAGGTAGTTAACAATGAAGATTGCTTCAGTGCCTGCATTTAGAAGAAAATTGCTAAGGTGTTTATCCCTCAGAGACAGACCATTAGCATGAATATGAAAGAAAAAGGCAGTTCTCTGAGTTAGGGAGTGTAGCACTGAGGAATTTTTACTGGCATTGTGGAGAATTGATATGGTGATTTCATCCATATTTAGGGGTGAATAAAAAGTAGATATCATCTCCCAGGTGATGGACTGCATCTTTTCATTACTGCACATGACAAACCATCTTGGGAAGAGCAGGATTAATAAAGTTAACAAAAGCACAGTTGCAGAAAACTGGCAAATATATTATCACGTGAAGGCAGGAGGGCAATTAGAGTGGGCACATCGGGAACCTCAGTGAAAAGAAGCTGTATCTGGAGGGAGAGTCTGAGTGCCAGTGCAGGTTATTTACTAGTTCCTTAGTAAGAAAGAATGGTCACTCTGTGATGTTATATTTTGTAGTCTTGAGTTATTTTATTGGAAGTTGCTCAAATCTGTCTTTTTCTCCCCCTTATTTATTTCCCTTTACTTACTTTTTTTCTATCAGGCTGGCATGGCTCAATCTTCCTGCATAAGTCATGATGCAGGACATGTGAATACAGAATAGTGAGTGCATATGAAAGGTCCTGCAGTTAGGGAAGGGACAGTGAAATAGTCATCCATCAGTGCTCAGGATGCAAAGGAACATTGACACCTGTTTTTCACAAGGCTTAATCCTGCACGGTCGGTGACTGAGGCCAGTGCCAGATAGCATGGGAAACAGTATCACAGCTGAAAAAAGAAGGGGAGCCTGAATCTGTAAGTCCACTTGTGGGAAACAACATGATTTCACTGATGGTGAAAATAGATTGTGTCTAACAATGATTTAAAGTCAATAATAATTTAAAAAAACCCCCTCACAAATCCATGAAAGCTTACCATACAGTTTAGAGCCTCAGACTCATTTGGATGAAGATGAGAACAATGTCATCACGAATTACCTTGACTGAGTAGTCCATATTAAGAAATTGCTATATTTATTTTTAACTAATTTATCTTTACATTCAGGACATTCATTGTGCATAAAGTCTCTTCTGTAGTCAGACATTAAAGTCAGATATTATTAACCAGTGGGAAGGAATCCATCTCTTTCCATGAGAATACATTAGTTTTTAGAAAGAATCCTGGACTGAGGTCTAATGCAACATCATCTCCTTTCTGGGACTGAAGACCTATTTCTGTAGTATGCAGGTTTATGCTGAAGAACATAAGTATAGGGGAAGTTAAGAGGGGGAAATTATTTTGGAAAGTTTTCAGCCAAAATTTTGTGAAAATCAGGAATGTAAATCTGTGTTTGAATTTCATAGTCAGTGCATGTCTAATTGTGTTTCTTAAGCTGCTGATCATCCATTCAGCTGACCCACTCAGCTTGGACCATCTTCTTGCCCATAGGCAAGGCCTTGAGGTGCTGTCAATCACTCTACCCAGGTGAGCTAACCTGGAAAACCCCTGGAAATCAGCAGCTGAAAGGTAATGCTGCTGTTTGTCACAGGAATTGATATCATACCTGTGTCTTCCAGAAAGAACACCTGTCATGAATATTCTCCTTCTTCTTCTTCTGTTTCCCTTTCCAGGCAAATAAATTAGTTTAAACAGGGGGTTGCTGGCTGTCTTCTAAATTACAGATAAGTTTTAGTGTCTGTCTCAGTTTTATCCCTGTACATTCCCAGAGTTAAGAAAAGGCTACTGATTTTGTACAATGTGGAGTTTGTAATATTGCCTTGGAAAGCTGTCAGATAAAGCTCAAAAAGCCATTAGTCTGCTAGGAACTTGGACTGAATCTTTTTTATCTTCATACTTCTCCCGTCATCACTGATGTGCATTTTGTCCCCAGTACAAATTCACAGAAGGAAAGGGATATTGCTGTTTTACAACAGAAGCAAGAATTCTTTCCTGTAATTATAAGGCGTGAGACACTGACTGATCATTAATCAAGGGACTGATTATAATAATAATCCACTTCCACTGCAGGCTTATGGGCTAATTCTCATTTATACTAATCCCATTTTGAACTGCTCCTGAATCATTACTAGAACAGGCAAAAAGGGCTGTGAGAAATGGGTATGATGTACAACCAGAGCAGTGTAGGGACTTGACGAGGAGAAGAATCAATCTCTGTCCTCCAGTGCTTAAGCCAGAGCCCCTGCATTTTCTTTGGTCTGTGTCTGAGCTGTTACTCAGCTCCCTTCCTTCCTCCCAGTGATGTGGCAGATGGTTAAGGCTGGCACAGGTGGCTGAGTACCACCTGCTGCAAATGTTCGCTATCTTTTGCTATGTAACTCCTTTTGTTGTTGTTGTTGTTGTTGTTGTGTTTGTTTGCAAAGGATGGCTGGAAATAAGAGAGAGGCAAGATGAGAGTGTGAAGCGGTGTTGATAGCGTTCTGTGCTTTCTTGTTTTCTGCTGTGTCACTGCTGGGAACCCGTAGCTGGTGCAGGCAGGACTCCTGCGAGCAAAGGCAGCAAGTTGGGACCTTGGCTTCTGTGGTGGAAAAAGTGCACCTTTATTATCTCACAGTGTTACTCAACCCATGCTGAGGAACAGCATTTCCCGCTGCTGAGTGCTGTGAAGAGAAAAAACCCTCGACTGGCTTTAGGCATTAGATGCTACTTTTCCTTGATCTTTTGAACTCCATTGGAAATGAAACAGCCTCGTAGAAGCTAAACGAAAGGTTTAAAATGGAAAGGAGGAGCAGTCTTATCATCCAAATGCATGAAGGATATGACCGGGCAGGGCCTGGCTGATATTGTGGACATCAGAGGCAGGGCTCTCTATTTAGTCTCTGTTGAGGTAGTGAGAGAGGTACAATAAAAAACCACCCCTGGCATCTTAAACACTTCCCTGAGGATGGGTTGAGTTACTCTCTGGAGTCAATAATCTCTCTCTAATGACTGCAGAGAGAGACTTGAAGACTAAATAAAACTATGATTCTAAATGTAGAATACCTCACTACCTCTTCAGGGGGCAGAAACCAGATGAAATAAGGCCCATCCTTTGGATCTAGATTAGTACTGGTATTGAAATGTTTATAAAGTATAATATACAGCTAACATCCTATCTGGATGTTTTCTTATTTGAAATGTAACTGCTGCAGGTTTCTTGCCGCTTGCTATTACAAATAAGCTTTTAAAAAAACTATTTGCTTTTGTCCCCTCCTCCCCTCACAAAAAATTAAAACACTAAAAAATTCCATGAAAACCAAATAATTATCACAGCACTTCTCACCAGTGTACTTTCATTAGGTAAATCTATTTCAAGAGGTAAAAGAAAAATTAACTTTATGACAAGCAGTGCCAGGTGGATGATATATAATCCCAATGAAGTCAACTATGGTGCTTATGTGTGTAAGAGAATTCACCAACAGAGAGATATGGGAGGTTTGCTCTTTGGCTTTAAAAAAGATTTGCTGCTAAAAAGCAATCCTTGACCATATTAGCAAAAAATTTCCTGAGACAGAAGAAATTTTCAACTTACGTTTAATAAAAAAATTCTGAATGAATAATGAAGTTTCACTTTTTTTATTGCTTTTATTTTTCTTCTATCACTATTTAAAGATTTCCCCCCTCCCACTGAGTTTTCTGTGTCCTTTTTGTTCATTTTATCCTTGTTTGTTCATTGTAATAGATGAACAATATCCTGCCTGTTTGCAAGAACGTATCCCACCCCTCAAGTGTTGACTATAAATACAAAAAAAACCCAGTTTATTATAAGAACGACCCCTGTGGTAATCAGGGAGACAGTTTTGATTAAGAACATCTGTTAGCAGATTCCCGGTTCTAAAGTCAAGCAGAACATAAGACAAGAAGATATAGAAAGTGACATTCTTCAAACTGTGAGGCTGGCCTCCCTGGGGAGGCTCTGACCTCTTCCAGAGATGCAAGCCAAGATCATAAAAAAAAAGAACAGGCATCAAAACCTGTGGAGTGTATGTGTAGTTTGAAAAACATGACACCTTTGTTTCGGAGGTGCCGCATCTTTAAATTTCTAAGCACCACACTTCTGAGGAGCGTGGGGAAGGACTGCACTTCCAAGCTGTGTTTACGGCTCAAACACATCACCACACAATGAAAAAGAGGGGACAGGGATGGTGACCCCCTGCTCGTTTTCTTGTCCATTTTTTTTTCTGTTCTTCTCTTCTCTCCCTTTTATCCTTTTTTGGGGCTGACAAGGCTGTCTCTTAGCTATGTACAACATGGGGATCTGGGAGAAATCACTTCAGAGCTCTGCTGGTGTAAAGTGGTGATGTGGGAGATGATGCTTCTAAACAACTTCTATTCTGAGTTGCATAAAAACTCTTCTAACCCAGCACTCCTTCCCCAGCATTCTTCAGGAAGAAATACTTAGGAAACAGTAAAGAAACAAACCTGGCTTTGCTGAACTTTATTGTACGCCATCTCAGACTTTTTCAGTCAGCAAGACAGGGCTGTCCTGAGCTGAGCATGAGACCCAGACTTATGTTTGATAACACATAGACCAATCCTTCATAAAGATCTAGGTACCTAAGTGTAGCGTGACTTTACTGCTCAATGACTTTGTTTCCTCTTCTGACTGATCTTATCTGGAAAAATTACGATCTCTAATGAAAAAACCCAACATACAAGTTCTATTTATATATCCATGACAATAGTATTAATTTTAAAATTAATTAATCATATTTCTCTTTAAGAAAAATTTTCTTTTGCTCATTGAGAAAAATGAGATAAACAGGGATAAATCAAGATGAAGGAGAGAAAACAGAGGTTAGGCATTTTCTCTCTGCTAAGTTGTTTTCTTAAAAGCTGCTAGAAAAAGCAAGCATATATGGGAGGAGGAATGTGGAAGTAGGAACACTCTCCCAAGGGTAGGTATGGAAGTATTTCTTCGGCATGAATGGATTGGATTATGAAAGACAAAGTGTTGCTAAGAGTTGAAAATTTTGAGAGATTAAGAGACAATGAGATGGGTTTCTACAGGTACACTGGCAATACCACACAGATCAGGAAAATTGTGGGGCTGCTGCTGGAACGAGTGAGTGTCCAAATGATGAGGCACATGGAATGTACAAATACTCTCAAGGCTTCACCTATCCTAGCCTTCAGAGGCAAGCTCTGCTCTTACGCCTCCCAGAACTTTATGCCTCCCAGGAAAGTCTGAGGGGGAGAGAGAGTAGAGGGGGATCAATAAGAGAGAAGTGAGTCAAGCTGGGTGTAGGCAGTTCTGATGAGACACATCCAAGCGTGTTGAGGGAGATGCTCTATATCGTTGTGGGGCCATCCTTATACCTTTGAAAAATCGTGTCAGATGCCTGATCACTGAAGAAAGACAAATGTGACGCCTCTTTGTGAGAAACATAACCATCAAGAGACTTACTTGCCAACGTTCTTCAACAACAGGTAGAAATATATAGTCTTATGAGGATTAGTGGCATTTTTTTTTTTCTGCATTCAATTATACTGGAAAAAGAAAGGGAAAAAGTTATGCTACCTCCTTTCAGCTTTTAGAAAAGTTTTGTTTTGTTTCTATCCAGACTTGATGCTTGTTCTCAAGTATCACGTCTCCTAAGAATGATGATTTTGTTTCAAAAGAGTTTTTACCACACTTTTCAGTTAAGTCTTAGTCATAATACACAAGAGAGTACTCGAGACTGATGTCAAGCTGCAAAGTGCTGTAAGCATGACAAATCTTCACTTTAATTCTCAGAATTGATTTCCTTTTGAGGGGGTGTGATTTCCTTCTGTTTCTTCCCCTTGGCATTTACTGACTTGGGAATGTTCTGTATTTTCCTTTTACTGAGTAGAAATTTGTATCCAGTACTATTCCTGAATGATTTTTAAAAGGTCCTTTTTACAGCAAGAAACAATTAAAGGAGATATTAGTGTGACGGATGAATAGATACACTGTTGCTTATTTTATAAGGGAACCAGAAAAAATATAAAAATAAAACCACTGAAAAATCTGTAAAACCTTAGGCTTTGTCTCTATCTACACTTGAACATTCACAAAACCTGGGTGAGCTTGGGTTTTAGTTCTGCTTACTGTAGAGAAACATGAAAAAAAGTGGAATCTGGAGTAAAACTTGAACTTAAAAAGAAACAAAGAGATGTAATTGCCTCTTAGTCCTTTGTCTTTTCTATATAATATGCATACAGATTTACAAAGATTTTAGTACATTTATTGGCAATTAAATTTATTTTTTCTCTTAGCATATATTATTATGTTAAGGTTCCTGTCGAAAAGAAAAAAAAAAAAAAAAAAAAACAAAACCCAACAAACTAACACTTCTTTTGAAATCAAAAAACAGTCTAATTTATGTTTGACCTTGGAATCCTTGACTTTGTACTGAGCAATCATGCCAAGGGGAAAAAGCTGAGAAATGAATGTCAACAACAGAAAATTGGCACGGAAATGACTAGCTGAGTTAACAACAGAAAGCTAAGTCTATGTCCTCAATTGAGTTTGCACAGAATATTTGATGCCTCTGAAAATGGATCATTGCAAACATTACACTAAAGGATTTTGCCTGTTTAGTCTTATTTATCAGTAGCAATAACGTGTCATAATAAAAAATTACATAGGTAAATTCATTCATATCCTGAAAGTCTTAACTATGCCCTGGCATGAACCCGAATGTGTAGGTAGTTGATTCTGACTCAGGAGTGGCAGTCCTAAAAGCTGAGAACTTTGTCCCTTTGGAATGATTCAATATGTGAAATTAGGAACCCAGGGCCTCCTGTCAGTCAGGAAAAGCCATTAAGCATCCCTGGGGAGTGATCCTGGGAGTACTCGTGCTGCAGAACGTCACTTACTGTGAGGAACTTGAACAGGGATGTGTGACCTAATTCCTTCTTGGTTTGCCATAAATGGCTATAAATGAGTGTACAAAGTTCTGAGCACTTCCTAGAGGTGGATCGCCTCATTTAAACAGAGCTCATTCTTTGTAAAATGTGGTGCAGAGTTGTCATGCAGTGGTACAGTAGTTGATTTATGCAATTTCTAACTCAAGGAGACAGGTCATCTGGCCTGGATGTTAGGTTCCATGTGAAAACATATACTTTTAGCTAGAAGCTCCACTCAGTTGTATAAACCCTCTAAAAATAAATAATAGGTGCAAAAAATAAATAAATAGATAGCTAATGGGATAGCTATTTTCCATCAGCAGGAGCAGCCTGGGTTCCATTAATGGCATTAAATTTTTTACCACTTTTTATGAGGACAGTTTAGAGGGTGGACTTCAGCTGCCCAGCCAGCTAAATTCAGAAACCTAATCCACAAATTTAGCTTTACTGAAGGTTCCCATTGTCTGCTCAGGAAGGAATCCTGGCCTAATCCTATTCCTACTACAAAGGAGACTACCCTCCCAATCATGGTGTAGAAGAGTTCTAAGGGACTGGTGCAGCGAGGAGAAAATCAAGGTCACAAAGGATTGGGGCTGCAGTGAGATTTTTGATCTGGTGTAAAAGCCTGGGATCTGAGGGTGGATAATGGATTTAATGACTGTGTTTAGTCATTAACACTCCCTGCCCCCACCTTGAAGACGTTGAGTGTGATCTCTAGTTTAGTATCACATCACTTGTTAATCCAGTAGCTATCTAATGTAGATGGCAGGAAAAGGCCAGGGAACAGAGACACAGCTCTGTTCAGTCTCTTGTCCAAACCACAGAGCGTTGAATCCTTTCTGTCTGATATCTTCAGAGTACAGCTGCCCAACTGCTTGAACATCCAGTTTCCAGAGGATGGGCTACGTTATGACCTGATCCGCTCTGTCTTGTGACTTGGTAGTTAATAAACCCTCCTGGGGTGCTGTGGGTGATAATTTAGAGATTTGCAAATTCTGAGTAAGTCTCAAAGCAGAATCCTACCCTTAAATTGCCTATTAGTCTGCCATTCTGAAGCTTAGTTGGACGAACTTTTGCCTGCAGCAGGTGAAATGTTTTGAATGATATATAAAGCCCTTGGGTAAAAGATACATCATAAATAAATGATAATGATCAATATGAAAGTCTATTCACAGGAAGTATTGTCAATCAACATGAGCAACTACTGAGAGAGATTTAAGGCTGAGACTTTTAAAAGAGCATAAGAAATCCATTTCCCTTCAACTTTCAGCAAGGGCTGAGGATATATATATGTAAATTAAACTGTTTTAAAAAATCCTAGCCTAAATTCTCAATAGAGTAAAAAATACAAGATTTGATGCTGCGTCCTGCTGCTCATAGAAACGGTCCAATGTTGATATGTGTATTCCTTTTTTATCAGACCTTCCTGCATCTTAATATCTCTGGAGAACTGATTCTGTCAGGAGGATTCTGATCCTGACCGACTGTTGCCATGGTATTGGGTTATTCTGGGCTGTGATCAAGAAAAGCAAACAAACTTGAGAAAGAAACTGGCTTTAAAACATATTCTTAAGCCACAGTGCCTGAGACAAGTTTTTTAAAAATTAAATCTTGATTTTTTTTGTACAATGTGGCAGTTATTAAAAGCTTTGGAAAAAACAAACAAACAAACAAACAAAAAACATACCAGTAACAAGAAGCATTGCTGTGACAATAAATGCATACATAAAATGAGAAAAATGCAGGAGGAGAAAATGGGGCCAGTTCTTGCACTGTTTGAAATTGTTCATTCTCATTTAATGGCATCATCCTGCACTGAACTGAAATCTCCATCTTTTCTGAGAGCCTTTAAAAGAGTAGAACTTTTTGCAGATCAGATCCCTGTTTTGTTAGGCACTATTCCAAAGCTGGTGGCAATCAATGAATGTCTTTCTGATATTACTGAGATTTTGAATTGAGTGCATATTAAGGAATTTGTATCTGCCTCTGATCCCTAGGTAGTAATATAGTTTCTTTTACACCTGTTAATATTCATTCAGTTGCAAGTCATCTGTTTGTACTGGCAGCACTGCAGAAGTTTCTGGTAATACATGAGACACTACTTTCTATATGCAGGCACTTGCATAATAAATTAATATCCTTAGGGGACAGAGCTCCCTTGATGGGAAAAGAAAAAAAAAAATAAAAGTCCTAAGAGAAATCCATATTATTGGGGTTGATGAACCCAGAAGGATGCACAAATTTCAGCAAGCAGTGTTTACAAGGGTAAAGCAAGCAATGTGAATTTATGTAGTGAACCGGTGAAGTTTTCTGCAAGTTTGTTACTTGCAGATGGATAATTTTGTTTGCCAAATTACTGAGCGTGTTCTTCTTGCTCTGCAGGCAGAATTCACAGCCATGAGGGACCAGTACATGCGAGGTGGAGAAGGCTTCATTATCTGCTATTCCATCACGGACCGACAGTCCTTTCAAGAAGCAGCTGAGTTTAAAGAACTCATTTATCGTGTCCGGCACACCTACGACATCCCCGTGGTGCTGGTGGGAAACAAAATAGACCTTGAGGAGTTCAGACAGGTAAGCAACTTCTCCGCTGGTTTTGGCTTGGTTTTCCTTGGCTGCCTCAGGGGTTTCTGCAGCATATGTTGTACAGTGCTACTGAGAATTATCAGCACAAGAAGACGTTTAATCATAGAGCGACAAACTTGTAATGAATTAAGGTCTTTGTGGTAGTTTTCATTCATATGTTGTGGAACTTGACATAGCCTTGGCAAATCACATCTAAACTTTCTCTGGTTTTACTTGAAAAACTTTGACTACTGTTGTCAGAACATTTTATATACATACATATTTTTTTTCCAACATAGAAAAAGCTTCAGACAGGATCTTTGTGGAAAAAAAAACAAAAACAAAACTTGGGGTTCTTTGAAGTTGCCGGCCATTAAATAGAGGTTCGTATTTTTTCCCAAACAAACTAGATTTGATTAAAGGTTTTTCTACCTGAGACTTAAAAAAATTCTGAAAATAAAGAAATACAGATGAGATTATATTTGCCTCCAGATCCAGTGACTGTGTTGTTAGAGCGTTCAGGTAAAATGGAGACATGAAAGACTTGAATTCACTTTGATTTGTATACAAGATTTCAGCTACGACCACTCACAGAGCAGCAGATTTTTTCAACTACAAGGTCAATGAGAGACTGTGGCTGTCTCAACATATTTAATAGTCTTTGCTCACTTGTTTCCTTTTGCTCCCTCTCTGCTTCTTCCTTACTGTTTGTACTGGTGGGTTAGAGAGAGATCATGTTAGAATGGCTTGGTTGTGAGCTGGTACAGAACGGAAAATATGCCTAATCTTAAGCAGAAGCTAGGAACAAGAAGGAAAAAAAAAACAACAAGATATTTTCCTATGTGGAAATGTTAAGATACTCCTGGTACAACTAGAACTGCTTTCAAATATTTGACTTCTGTGCAGACATATATAATACTTAAATAAAATGGTGGGGTTTTTTGGTTCATTAGCATCTGTGCTCACACAATCCTATCTACTCTTTTCCACTTACCCTGTCACTCTTCTCCCCATTTCTTCGTCTTCTCTATTCTACCTGAAGAAAATCCAAGACAGTATTGAGCCCAAAATTAGTCTTAAAGGTCTGATTACATCCATTTAAAACCTGACATCTGTTTTGCAGATCATCGACTTCCTCCCTAAATCAGGCTGTGAGAAAATCCTAATGGTGACGATCCAGCTGCAGTTTAACAGGGGCTTCATACAGCAGTGCCACATGCTTATGCACCAGAAGGGGAGGGATTTGGGTTTGGGGAAGGATGTGGATTCAGTTGTTTTGCTGACAGGACAGGACATTACACTTGGCCCCAAAGCAGGATATGATTGATTACCTACGGCCACCCATAAATAACGTTTCAGCAATGCTCTATTTCCTAGTTGGTATCAAGACCTTTCTTTCTCTCTTACTCTTTCACTGATCTTTGGCACTATCTCTTTCTGATGCTACTTTTCGTTGAACTTTTATATTTTAACCATATAATATATGCCTGGTTTAAATACTTTTACATTATCCTGGATGATCTTATCTGGCCTCCCAAACAGGAAAAATTACTAGGCATGAATGTCTGGATTGCATTTCATCTACAGCATTCAAGATAAGTGGCATGGGGAGGCTCTTGGGAATAATATCAGAAATTCAGCCTGTGAGATGTGATAAACACACTAAAAACTGTTCTATGGAGTCACCACTGATGATCCTGCCTGAATATGTGAACAAGGAAATTCCAAATTGTAGTCCTACATTTTTTAAAGTTTTCAATGAACCAGGATTTAGGCCTTAAGAATGTTTTCCTCCATAAGCCCTCTACAAATGCCAACATGTTTGTCAGTGTCAGAAGGGTTTTCTCAAATGTTCTGCAATCCAGACTTTGACCACTAAGTCAAAGACTAGTAAGGTAGTGCAAAGCAGACCTGCTCCTTTAAATAAAGCACTTGAATATAACAGTGTGTCCATAAGAAAGCAGTATGAACCAACCGCAGAGATAACCCACTTTTTATGGAGTCCATATTTCGGGATTTTTAAAAAAATGTTGGCTATCTCTGCTCCATGGCTGTTGTCTGTATAATTAGTGGGTGCTGAGGTGTATGAGTTGTCCTCCCAGAGTGTATCTTCACCCAAATTTCATCCATTTTAGAACTTGTTTTCTGACACCACTCCACAATTCAAAGCAAATCATGGTTAAGTGGGGGTGATGAGCAGATACTGCTCAGAGCTCCTTCCTGAGATAAACTGAAGCCCCAGCGTGTGGGAGGACACGCCCGTGCCCAGCTTAAAGCACGTACTAATGCAATTCAGTGTTTCATTGTTTCGGAGCTGGGACATGAGGCTGTGCTGTATGTTTAACAAACACTGAAATAAGTTTTATCTATGCTCACTCGTAAGGTTAAGCAATATCTAAGTAACTGGATGAGCTCTGGGAAGGTAGATTGAAAGGCGTCTTTTCAAGGTCATGCACTGTGGTTACGGCTTCATTAAAAGCATTTGGATGGGCGAGAGTGACAGCCAACTAACTCTGGAGTGACAGGCAGCAATGAGCTGGTGATGTAGGGCATTAACATATCAATGAACAAACAGGGATGTACACAAGCACACCAAATTCAAACAGCTGAAAAATAGTAGGTGTCAGAATGCAATCAGCCAGATTGGAATTTGACCAGGGCACCAGGGCTAATGTTGTTGCTTTGTTTAATGACATTTTTCTCCTATGAATTTCATTAAAACAACTGTAATGTTATTCATGTTATTTCAAGACGTAACATTAAGTTCAACATTCCCGGGCATCATTTCCATTTAATGACAATTCTGCAACAATCAGACAGGCCGTAGTGGCTTGGCCAGACAAAGCTTTTGTCTGAAATGTGAATCCCTATGCGGTACAGCTAATGATGTATGCTGCTTTCCTCAAATCTATCAACAGGACTACAGGAACAAAACTAATCTGCAATTAAAATTGTGACTTAAGAGAAACACTGCTGAAAAACAAAACCAATGAGTCTATTATTTTTAAATGATATTTTTATTTTATGATGGCTTCAGTGAAATGATAGTCTTTATGCATGCCTGTGATTTTTAACGTCTTAAGAATTGCGTTTGTCTGTACTCCTTCTTAAAGCAAGTTTTAGTAATATTCACCAGCCTAAGGAATAAACATTTTCAATTTTCTCTGAACAACATGTGGGGAAAATTGTGCAAAAACTGGGTGGAAAACAGAGTAAATAACTATCTTGATGTATATGTGGTGGCAAGGCACCCTCCATCCCCCACTGAACAGGCATGAATGGATAAGGCATTCACAGAATCATGGAATGGTTTGTATTGGAAGGGACTTTAGAGCTCATCTTGTTACAACTGCTCTGCCATGGACAAGAGCACCTTCCAATAGACCAGGTCGCTCCAAGTCCCACCCAACCTGGTCTGGAACATTTATCTGTGTCCATTCCCTGATTTTTCAGCCATTGCTCTAAGAAATATTTAAGTATTATATGCATTATATCCATAGCTATTTGATAGAAAAATACAGAAGTGTTTGATTAGTTAACATTTTAATTTCAGTGTTTTCAAACAGCAAAGTAATTTCATCAGTAAATGTGTGCTTGTATGTCTTTAATTATCATCAGATTTTCAGAAACCCGGATCAGCTGCTTGCAATTGCTGATACATCTACTTTAGGTAAACCTTGCCACTTTACTCCAGATGAACACCTGATTCTTACTGTTTAAAACATGTGTAACAGATAAATATCTAATTAGAACATATTCATCTTTAAAAAATACATTAAAGCTATTCAAGCTCATGCCATACTAATGCTAAATTGCAGCTTTATATAAAATTATTTAATAGTTAGGACCTGTGGCATTACTGAAAGTTTGTTTGGAAAATATATAAAAGCCTTTACCTACTGATCATTGCAAAATATTAATTACACTGAGCAATTCAGAGGGGAACTAACTACTCGAGCTCCTTTGAATAATGTGCTGTAAGCCTGAGTCGTAAAACATTCTTTCTAGAAGCTTTTTTTTAACTTTTAATGTGGATGTTAGAACCCCTCTGGAAATTCTAGCCATGCAGAAATATCACAGCCTTCACAGAGCAGTTTTTCCTGTGCGCTTTTTTTCTGGCTCCAGAGGACTCAGCTGTGGGCTCAGCTGAGTCCATGGATAATATGTTGATGTCCATTTAGTCCAAAGTTAGGAGGGCAGCTCATGTTTCTTCCAGCTCCTGGCCTCTCTAGGAAGCCTGTCATCAAAGCTGTTAGTTTTGCCAATACAGTCTTGCTCCTGAAAAGAATTATGCAGTTGTTTACCCTTCCACCCATGAGTTGTCTTTCTGGCTTCAAGCAAAAATCTGAGAGGAGCAGTACCTTTGAAAGCATTTCCCTCTACTACTCTCTCCTTTAGTAGGAAAAAAAAAAATCAACATGAAATCTGCCCTTTTTCATCCAGAGCTGTAGTGATAGAACAAGGGGAAATGTATTCAAAGTGAAAGAGAGTAGGTTTAGATCAGATGTTAGGGAGAAATTCTTCCCTGTGAGGGTGGGCAGGCGCTGGCACAGGGTGTCCAGAGAAGCTGTCGCTGCCCCTGGATCCCTGGAAGTGTCCAAGGCCATTTTGGATGGGGCTTGGAGCAACCTGGGATAGTGGGAGGTGTCCTTGCCCATGGCAGGGGGTGGAACTGGATGAGCTTTAAGGTCCCTTCCTACCCAAACCAGTCTGTGGTTCTGTGATTCTGTGGTTTAACATGGAGCAATATATTACTAGGAGTGCAAATGTATTACACAGGTTTCACTGCATACTTTTTATTCCCTAAGGTTTTATTATACCATAAAATAGTTCTCAAACCAGGATGAGAGTAAGTTTTCATGATCAGAACCAGCTGAATATTCTCGCTTCAATGAGATTTTACTCTGGATTTTGCTCAAGATAAGATGACTGGTTATCAGACAATGTGAGTGTCAAGTTTTAGGTTTTCATTTTGACAGTTGCTCTATTTTCATGCTTCTCAAACCTTGAAATATCAGCTGAGTCTGAGACAGAAAAAAGGTTTTGTTTTGTTTTGTTTTGGCTGGTTTTGTTTTGTTTTGCTTTGTTTTTGTTTAGCTTTATTTTCTTAAAAACTTGGTTGGGTTTCTTTTGTGTGAGTAACTGTTTGGTATATATATCAAAAATTGTCAGTCTGTACCTTCTGGTGCCTGGTTGAGACACAGCAAATACTTCAAGAATACGATATTATATTTTACTTTTAGTTTTATTTTTCAGTGCATGACTATGAAGAACTGTTTACTAGATGCTCCCTTACTCATATTATGAATCACGAAACTGCAATATTATGAATTTCTTACCTTAGCATGAGGCTGAATTCTGTTGCTTTTGGGATTAAAACTGCTTTAAAATTTGTAACTGTACTTTAACATCAGCAGTTCTACTTTCTCTTGAAAACATTAAGTATAAGGTAGGTAGAAGAGTCTGTACTGATGAAAGACTCTTGTTTCCCATTATTCAGACCAGTGCCCTACACAAAGAATGAAAGGTTTCAATTTTCCTTCTGAACTTTTTAACTGCAAGTCAAGGGAGATGCATTTTTGTCTGCTTATTGGCAAAGAATAGCATACATTTGTGTTAATTACAGACATTGTAAGTGATGAGATTAAATTACTTGGCCAGACTCTATAAAATCCATGCAGAAAACAAGGATTTATCACATGTCATAGAAGCGTCTCATAAAACGAGATGTATCTGCCTGGGAAGAAGTCTGTCTTGCTGCTGACAGCAGAGGGAGGCTCAGACAGCCACCTTCTTTGCCTTTTTACAGTGGTGTTGGGGTGAGATGAAAACTCACAAAACTGTTTCTGACATTTTTTTTTCACTTAAGAATCAAAACTTACTGACTCATTCTGTTATTGCTGCTGCTAACTACAGACTGTACTTCTGAACCAGGCACTCATCTTTCTTTTGGCTTTTCATTAAACAAAATCCTAGACAAAGACCACAAAATCATATTGGAAATTTAGTGGCAAAAATCTGGAGGAGAATACGGCACAGGAGAGCAAACTCTTCAAAACTATGTCGTGTCCAGAAAAGGGGAGCTAGGGAAGGGTCTGGAGCAGAAGTCTGATGAGCAGCAGCTTAAGGAGCTGCGGGGTGGGGGCTCAGCCTGCGGAAAAGGAGGCTCAGGAGGACCTTCTGGCTCTGCACAGCTCCCTGACAGGAGGGGGCAGCCGGGGGGGTCGGGCTCTGCTCCCAGGGAACAGGGACAGGAGGAGAGGGAACGGCCTCAGGCTGGGCCAGAGGAGGGTCAGGTTGGACATCAGGCAAAGATTTCTTCATGGAAAGGCCTGTCCAGCCCTGGCACAGCTGCCCAGGCAGTGTTGGAGTCCCCATCCCTGGAGGGATTTAAAAGCCATGTGGATGTGGCACCTGGGGACATGGGTTTGTGGTGGCCTTGGCAGTGCTGGGGGAATGGTTGGACTCAACGGCCTTGGAGGCCTTTGCCTACCTCAGTGATTCTAGGGTTCTATTTATTTGAAATTTTTATTGAATTTTTAAATTAATTCTTTCATCCATTTTGATTCCATCTTGGTTGTTCATTTCCCACGGATATTCATGTAGTTCCATTTTTCGTCAGTGTCTGACAAAAATGAATTACATTTGTAAGGAGTCGCCATCATCAGCTATATCCACTTGCCTAGATATTTCTTTCTCACTTGATATTGCCTCATATTCTTCATTTGATCTTCAAAATCTGAACAATATAAGCCATTTTTACTGTTTTGATAGAGCAATGACAGTTGTCTGAATATTTGGAATTAAAACTACTGAGGTTGTCATGATGTTTTATTATCCTAGAAAACTGTCAGACCTTTGAATAATCACTTTCTTGCATCATCAAAATGCATATCTGGATTCTGTCATGTCCTTCTATGACTCTAACTTCTATTTAGTTTTAATTGATTTTGATTCTTCAGCATTTCTTTCACACTGGTCATGGTCCTAAGTCTTTCTCATAAAGTTTGTAAAAAAGAATCTTTATAGTGTTTTTCTTCCTGCCAAAGAAAGAAAGAAAGAAAGAAAGAAAAAGAAGGAAGGAAGGAAGGAAGGAAGGAAGGAAGGAAGGAAGGAAGGAAAAATAAAGAAAAAAAAGGGTGTGAGTTTTCCACCATCAATGCAATTGTAGAATTAAATCTGGAAGTTGTAGTCTTTTGGAAGGAAATTCTGTCATTCTCAACTTAACAATCTTTAGCAAATATTCATTTCTATATAGTTTACTTCCTTGTCATTACAATGCTTTCCACAACCTCCCCCAAACCATGGCTTCACATTACCCAGGCTGCAGTAAATGCCATCAGACACACAGAAAATTTTAATGAAACTGTTGGCTCATTTCTCAATTTGTAATTGTGTTAACCTCTAGCGAGCCACCCAGTAAGTCCTGCAATTCCTTCAACATGGAGCAGAAGACATTTGAAGGGGACTAAGATGCAGATAACAAGCTGCTCTGTAGGAGAAGAAACAACAGCAAAACTATAGCTGCACTGCAGATAATAAAATGTTTATAATGTAAAACCTGGATATTCAGAGATAAAAACAAAGACAGCTAATTGCTTGTAGCGGAAGCAGGACAAATCGGGATGTGTAGCCAGTTATACACAGGGGACAGCGTTGCAAGGTCACTTCACTGCTAGGGATTTCAAACAGCAGCACAATTTATATTGTTTTGAAAGGTTCCCAGTACTTCTTATCTCTACTTGCTTTAACTTCACCATCCACCTCAGAGATTTTTGCCCTCCCTGTGTAATGAATCCTGACTTGGCCTGACCACGTGTGACTTCAGTGGGAGAACACCTTGGAGGAGTGGGTGTGAAGGTGCAGAGAGGCTCTCTCACCTCTTGCCTTATTGATAGAGGTTGCTCCTCAAGGTGGACTGGGGCTGAGATTTGTCTGCTTGTCCCGCAAATTAACACAGACTGACTCTTGTGAAGGTTTTCATATGACAGCCATGCCAGCAGGATCTTTCTTCGTAATTAAAGCAAGCAAGTAATGTTATAAAAATTCCACACAAAACTCCTGCAGGGTTGGAGGAGCGTAGGGCTTGAACAAGCGAGTTCAGGGCGCTGCAGCTTTCCTCAGAATCCCTCAGAGGAAAAGATGTTGATTACACAGTGATCACACAGAGAGATACAGAGTGCAAGGGAAACCACAGTGGGATCATTTATTGGGTGACTAGTGCTTAGTCAGAAGGCCTGTACAGATGCCTGGATATTTGGATGGTGCAGGATATTTGCTGTGGTTTAACCTCAGCCAGCAACTACGTACAATGCAGCCCCTCACTTGTTCCCCTCTGCTCCTGGTGGGGAGGAAAATTTAAAAGCAAGCACAAAAAAAAGTAAACACCTTAATAGTAGAAACAAAATAAAATATTTTTTTGAATGGCATTGATGATAATAATGATGAAAAGGAGAGAGAGGGAGGAACAAAGCCCAAGAGAAACAAGTGATGCTCACCACCCACGGACTGATGTCCAGTGTGTCCCCAAACAGAAATAGGCACCTCCCGGACAACTCCCGCCAGTTTATGTCATGGGCATGATATTCTATGGTATGGAGTATCCCTTTGGCCAGTTTGGGTCAGCTCTCCTGGCCATGCTTTCCCCTGGATTTTGTGCACCTGGTCATGGGCAGAACACTGGACATTGAAAAGTCTTTGATTGGAGTGAGCACCACTGAGCGGCAGCTAAAACTGTGTTATCACACACTGTGCTATCAACATTAGCCTCATTCTAGATATAAAACACAGCACTGCACCAGCTACTAAAAATAAAATTAACTCTACCCTAGATGAAACCAGGGCAAAACAAAACAAAACAACAACAACAAAGAAACAAAAAAAAAAACCAAACCAACCAACCAACCGAAAAAAACAAACCAAAAAAAACCAACCCAAAACTTTGGAGAAAGCTTATTATGCCTGAAGGACTTCCATGGCTCATTTTTCACACACATAGCAAGGTGTAAAGAAGGAGCTGACTGTGACTCTCACTCCAGTTGTTGCACTGCTCCAGGGCCGAGTGCAAAATGCCATTTTATTAATTTTCCATGTGTTTGCTGAAGTCCTCATTTCCCTGTGAGCCTTGCTCTTGAGCACTGTGTACAAGCCAGGCAGCAGCCTGTTGTTGACACAGAGAAGGAAGGGTCAGGAACATACCACAGCAGGCAGGGCTGACTGGGGCACAGTTCTGCCCCTCCACGTTCCATGCCTGAGGCAACACGACCTCCCATACCTCAGGATTTATCCTGTCATTTTTCCCACAGGGGCAGACACATGTGAAAGAGGATACAATGGGAAAGTATCTCTTTGCATACTTGTTGCTCTTTTCACATCTGCAAAATCAAGGTTTCAGCCTAACCCAAACATGTTATTTACTGCAGTTCCAGTTCAGGAAACTGTTTGAGCATATGCTCAATTAGGATGGAACTAATGCAAGTTTTTCAATTTAATCTGCACTAGAGTGAAGATGCTGTCCTGAAAGTGAGACAGTAAAGAGCAACTTCATAAAAATAAAACTGGTTTTGCAAAGTAGCATATTAATATAGGCAGCCACACATACAGAGTGAGATGCTTGTACAAAAATGTGAATTTTTGGTAACCAGGATAGCTTCCTATGTGTTTTTGCAGTGGGAGGTCAAACCACTTGAAAGTAGAAACTTTGCCAGAATTTAATTACAGCTCATTATGGTGTTATTAATAATAAGAGCATGACCTAGCATTTAAAGAAGAGAAGATTAATCAGTTTAATCATCTTTGATTTTTTTTAAGATTTGCTTGTATTTGCATCTTAATGACTCACTTTTTTTTTTCCCCAGATGAATTAGGAAGTTAGAGAGATTTGTATTTAATCATATGTAACAACTTGCCTAAGAATAGCAACATTAGCTTCACACACTGTGCCATTGTTTAAGTTGCACAGTCATGAAAATAAAAGGAAAAAAAGTCCCTTCCTCCCCCCCCAAAAAACCCACAGTCCAAAAAAGTAAAAGAAGGGGAAAATGTGTTACTATCTCATCTGCAGTGTCCAAATTTTACTATATAAAATCTATGTAAAATGACAGCTCCTACATGGCTGAGTAAATTGTTTGATATAGCACAGTTATTTCAAGAAGATCCAGGAAATTACCTATTATAAATTGATGTTAAAGCACATTTTTGCACTTGAAACTCAAGATGTTAAATGCCTACAAAATATCAAAATTTGAGTTTCAGTATTAGTCATTTACATTACTAATCAGATAGTTTTGCTGATCAGAACCCCAGAGCCTTTCTGAGAGTTAAGGTATGGTGTGGTTTTTTAAAAATTATTCTGTATTTCATTTGATATGGCTTAGTATCTTCATCTACTTTCTCTTGATGAGTGTTGTTTCTAAAAGAAGAAAAGGATGGCCTCCCCTTCTGCCATTACTGTATTTATTTCCTCTGTCACCCAGGAAATGTTCTTTCTCTCTGCTTCCATGTATGTCACTTTTACCACCTACTACAATTAAAAAATATTAATAAGGGGAAAAATACGTCTTGTCAATTTTTTTAATCATCTGGTACAAGCACTGACACGAATATACAGGGTTTTATGTGCGCTTGTCTGTCTGCATGTTTTAACACCGTAATCTAACACCAACATTGTGCTCAGTACAGGATATTCATCAGCACCACGGGCCACCCCTGGGGTATTCCTGTCATAAATAGTTAGACGCTGAAATTTTGAATTCACTTTACATTTTCTCCGAGGTGGTGGGGAATACAGTGTCTTTGCACTTAATGATGATTTTAATTAGCAAAACCACGGTGTAATTCTGTCATTCTTTTCCTAGCTGCGACTAATATAATATCTTAGTTAAAAAA
>VZTG01005746.1:393307-409734 GCA_013397845.1 Melanocharis versteri | reverse complement strand
AAAAAAAAAAAAAAAAAGCTTTGGTTTCCTGGATTACATTCATTTCTACAGCTTACAATTTCTGGGATTTTAAAACCTGAGGAAGAATGAGGTGGTTGTTTTGTTGGGTTCCCCCCTCAGCCCACTCTAAAAATCTGAGTGATATTATGCCAGATATGCTTGGTCTGGGGTTACTTAAACTATAGACCAAACCTAGTGACCTTCCTATCATTATTTGAAACCTTCCTAGAACTGATTCAAACCCCACACCAGCTACTGTCACCTTGCATGTTTTCCACTGAAGCAAAACAGAGTTATCCAGGTATTTTCACTTCATTCTGAACTGATGCAGGAATGTGGGTGTTAGGTGGCATTCCTCTGATCTCTTTTGCTCTCTTTCTCAGCATGCTGTATGAAGAACACTGTGTGGATTTTCTCCGTTTAATTAAAAATAGTGATTTTTTTTTTCCCTAATTGTTTTTAATAATAGGTTATTTGTTATAGGTCGGGAGGAGATTGAAGGTGTTTGTTTTGTGCAGTCAAAGGAAATAGAAGAGGAGGGTGAAAGAGAAAGTAGAGACGATTTCTTCTTTCCTTGGAGCAAAGTACACCTTGAGCACTCTCCAGACCTGTGGCCTCTGACTTGAACTGGGGTACAGACCCATGTAGCTCATTTCCCAGTGCAGCCCACTGAATAAATGCTGCTCATGGAGTTGTATTCCCTTTTAACCTGATTCTCTTTCCCATCTGAAGTGAACGAGATGATTTCACCGATGGTTACCTACAAGATGACTGGTGATGGCAGGTAACGTTTTCAAGATTATAATGCTCTCAAAACCAGGAGGAGGTTAGAACTTGAGAAGAGTTGGATTTGATTTTGAGGATCTGCAATGCTGAGAATCCCTGAGATCTGCCAGGAAACAAACAAACAAACAAAACCCCCACGAAAACACAAACAAACAAAAAACCAAACCAAGCCAAAACAAAACACCAAAACAAAACCAAACCAAAATGAAACCCAAACCAACCAAACAGAAGAATGGTGGAGTTAAAGTGATCATAGATGGGTCAGCCGCACTTGGTGATCACTGAGACTGAATCCTGAAAGTCCTTTGGGAAATATCAGGCAGCACTTCAGACATGGTAGTGTCTGCAAAAACTTAATTCTTGAGTCCCCAAGTAACTGTAATATAGGAATTTTAAAGGATTTAATGCTAACATACTCTGTATTTTGAGACAGAGAGTATTTCACTGTCTGATATCTTTGCTCTTGCCAGGGTTTTAACCTTATTTGATAAATATTTGTGAAGAGAAAAATATCAAGTGTGAGAAGGGTTCATAGGTAGCAGTTCATTAATTACTGCTTTTCCTTGTTTAAAGCATACACCGCAGTCCGTTGTGCTTTATTAGAAGGGAACTAATCCCAGATAATTTTGTATAAGGATAATTCCTAGATTAAAAATGTCTATTGAACTTACTAAGTTTCTGGGGAAGAATATTGTTGTTTTCAATGTTACTTGTTCTTCACTCACTGTGGAAGCTGGAGCGAAAAGCCATGGCTACATGGTACAGAGGCAAAAGTGCCTTTTTATTCTATTCTGGAAATCTTTTCTGACATTCCTATTAACAGGAGTGAAGAAATTAACGTTAATAATAACTGTATTTTTCTTTATGCCAAAATATGTCTATCTAAGGCACAATTAATTTTTCAGAACTTGCTGGAGAATTTCCCACTGTTTGTACCATTGTTCTGTGAACAGAAAGAGTGACATACTTTCTACTGCTGTCAACCTAGCAACTTTTATTTCATTTAAATTTAACTCACACACACACACACACAATACTGCTTTGACTAATTTTGAAACCCTATCATATAAAAAATAATTTTATATTTGTCTCGATTGCCTGACATTTTCAATATGGAACATTCGTAAAAGAGAAATTGCTTTTTATGGAGCACAGGTAAAAAGGCCATGAGGGAAACTGAAGATAATTAATGGAAAAAGAAATCTCATAAAAACCAGTAGAATAGTTCCGATGGGATTTTTTTCATTCTTCTTGTGCAGTAAAGTTAAAGGCTTGTTGTTATGCCAAAATTACACAGTAGTGCAGAAATCTTTATTTTTATAATCAGCAAAATTCCTTAACCTAGGAAGTCTGGTCTTCTTCAGAAGCATGCTTCACTAAAGCAAGATAGGATTGGAATGGCTGTTTTCCTTAAAAAATTAAAAATATAAAGAAACAGCAAATTTCATAGTATTGAAATCTGCGTCAGAAAATACTTCTATTAAAAAAGAAAACAAAACAAAACAAAAAACCAAAAACGAAAACAAAAAAAAAGTGTTATTTACACAGAAAATTAACACAATTCAGTAATGAAAAAAACTCCCATGGTACCTGAAATTAAGTAATGAGCTGTTTCTCAGAAACTCCATAAGGCTATTATCCACTTAAATGTATTAAGCCTTCCGCTTCTTCAGTGCATGGTTTTATTTGTCTAGATAGTGATTGAAAATAGATAATTTAGGATATCTCCACTTTTCTATAGTGATGGAAGTATCAACAGCGCCCATATTATATCCTTTTCCCCTCCTTTGTGTGCTTCTTGAAATTCTACAATCTGAGCAAAGTCAGACCTTAATGTTCTACCTTTACCTGCCTCAAAATCTGTGGTTTTATCTTGATGAATAATGCACTTATAAATAACAGGATTTTGTGGTACTGTGTTCTGAACAATCACAGAAAAGACAGAGAATGTTGAGATGACTTTGAAGGACAGAAATGTGGGTACTTAATACTAAAAAATGGTGTTATGACATTAAGCTTAGTTCATTATTTACATCAGGGTAAGAGTGGTTGGTATAGAAGATCTGCAGTCAGAACATAAGCTTTCCAGAATTTTGAATTAGGACTTTAGGTTTGTGGGTTCTTTAGTAGGCTGTCTAAATTCAATACTCGGGCAGCTTATAAAAATGCTAGAAAGGAGAGGTTTTAGAACTAACTGATAATATGTGTGGTAACAAATCATCAGGAACAGATGGTATTCACCCAAGAGTTCCAAAAGAGTTCAAGTATAAAATTGCTGAACTATTAACTGTGCTTAAAATGGAATCAGCAACAGGGAAATAGAAGCTAGCACATGCAGAACAGTCCAGGGGGCTGCAGACCAGTAAATCTGAGTTCTGCTGAGCAAATTGATGTCTACTACGAGAAAGAATGGGAATAACAAATATACGAAGAAACACGTATAAATAGGAATAACAAATATGTGAATAAAGATTATTTTACAGGCAAAAGTCATTCTGGCTTTCAGAAAGGTTACTTGTGCCTGACAAATTAAGTCAACAAACATACAAGGAACAGCATTGTGGCCATAAGTTTCATAAATTTCCAAAGAGTTTTATGTGAATAACAAAAACAAAAGTGAAGGAAGATATGTCACATGTTAGTAAGTGTCAAAAAGAAGGACTAGCAAAGGTAGGAATAAATGGTGAAAAATGAAAAATTATTACCTTTGTAACTCCAGGTAGATATAGATATTCCTCTTTGAAATAAATCCATCAATATCTGGACAAAAAAGTGATAGACTTTCTGCTTAACACTTTCTGTAAGTATTTAACTCTATTTTGGGTGGTAAAAATGACAGTGATGACGTTTAAGATCAGTTCTCAATATATTTAGACGTTTAAGATTAATTCTCAGTATTTTTAATATGAAGAATATACATTTTTCCTAACAGTACAAGATTTGGGGAGGATTAATTGATTAAGCAGATTATATGTTCAAAAAATGAAAATGCTTTCCTACAGAGTGCCTAACTAAACTATGAAACTCATCACTGTAGGTATTACAAATTTAAAATATTTTTAATGGGTTACAAAAGCAATTCAACCAGATATGCAAGGAGTTTTAAAGGAAAACAAGACAATCCTCACTCAGGAAGTGCCTGAGCTTTAGATTCCCCAAAGATGCAAGGAGACAGCAGTAGCATTTCCTATGTTTCATCTACTTTCATGTCCTGCCCCTGAGCAAGTTGCTGCTGTTGATGATAGCATGGAGGGACAAGACAGAGCTGTGGTCTAATTTATTCAGTGTCACTGCTGTTCTGCTATAACACGTATATAAAATGAACCATAACAGCTGAATTTGAGAGGGCAAACACACAGAAGTCTCATGAAAACATTAATTTACATAACTATTTACATTTCCATGCACTCATATATTATACATTAATGTGTACAGGAGTATTAACACAGTGCTAATATAGACTAATCACTGTAGTTATATTATGATCATATGATTATTATATAATCATTGATATTATATGATAATTACTGCTAACGATGGTTGGTATGGGTTTCCACTGGGATTCTTTCTGTTTTCTTCCTTGTCTCTTTTTCTGAGGTACTCTATTTTCCAAGCAAATGTTAGCTTGAAGCAGATGTTCAGTCTGCACTATAAAACAGTCCAGAGCACAGGTCCCAAGAGTTTTTTCTTTTCAAAAGTCTATGAATCTTTTAATACTCTTTCATTTTATCTTTAAGTTCAGGGAGATTGTTAGCAGTAGTCATATTTACTAGAATAATTTCTGGCAAGGAAATAAAAAAATCATAAGCTAACAAAGCCAATTCAATTACAACTAAAGGTTTCCAGAAGCCTTACTTGCATGTGTGGTGGTGTTCTCTAATTTAAAGTGCATTTTGGATATACATAAGGCAAGAATCAGGAACAGTGTTAGAGACAACCCAGGAACCCTGACTTCTACTCATCAGATCAAACATTAGATAATGTTGTGTCCCTCATGCATGATTATATGCATTGTCTCATTTCACAGCAGAAAACAACAAATAGTAAAGAGTAGTGAGATTCACTGATGCAAGCTCCAAAGCCTAAGGCTGACATTGCCTTTCAAAACAATTTTGGCTATGAGTGCTTACAAACAGATGTCAGGCTGGGGAAAAAACTGATCAGCAGTGCCACTAATTTGATGTCCTCAATGCTTCACTAGCTGGATGATTTCCCATCCTGGACTACTGGCCCATTAAACCTGTCTTTTATTACATAGTCATAAAGCTGAATGACAGAAAATACATAATTAAGACTAGTCAAATAGAAGGCAAAGGATCTACGTTGATCCCATTTGTCTGAGACAGTGAGGGACAAATTGGAATCTAAGGGCTGATATAGAGCAACACTAAAGTGTTTGCTTTCTGTAACACAGAGTTGAGATCTTTATAACTATGTGGGGAAAATGCTAGGTGCATAGACAGAGTAATTATCTCAGTTCTCTGACATGCCGTAAATAAAAAAATCAAACTTATTTCCTAAGGTTTTTGTGTTGCATTAATCTTTCTCCCAAAAAAAGGAGTCTGCAGAAGTTTTTTGTCAGTGACATGGGCAGTGCAGTCAAAGGCACCCTCAGAGATCTTGGTGATGACGCCAAGCTGTGTGGTGCAGTCACATGCTGGAGGGAAGGGATCCCATCCAGAGGGACCTGGACAGGCTGGAGAGGGGGCACTGTGTGAAAATTGTGAAGTTCAACAAGGCCAAGTGCCAGGTCCTGTGGGTGGGTCAGGGCCATCCCAATCACAGGTGAAGGCTGGGCAGAGAATGGTTTGAGGGCCGCCCTGGGGAGAAGGACTGGGGCGTTGGTTGAGAAGCTCCACAAGACCCAGCCACGCTCGCTGGCAGCCCAGAGAGCCCCAGCCGTGCCCGGGCCTGCGCCAAAAGAATCCTGGCCAGCAGGTCGAGCTGGGAGGGATTCTGCCCCTCTGCTCCTCCCTGGTGAGAGCCCACCTGCAGTGCTGCATCCAACCCTGGGGCTCCCAGCACAGCAAGGACACGGAGCTCCTGGAGCGAGTCCAGAGGAGGCCACAGAGGTGCTTCCAGGGCTGGGGGACCTCTGGGTACAGGAGAGAGCTGGGGGTGTTCAGCCTGGAGAGGGGAAGGATCCAGAGAGACCTTAGAGCCCCTGCCAGTGCCTAAAGGAAATCACTGGAGAGAGACTTTGGGCAAGGGCCTGGAATGACAGGACAAAGGGCAATGGCTTTAAACTGAAAAAGTGGGAGTTCAGGCTAGGTATTAGGAAGAAATTCCTACCTGTGGGGGTGGGGAGGCCCTGGCACAGGGTGCCCAGAGAAGCTGTGGCTGCCCCAGCCCTGAAAGTGTCCAAGGCCAGGCTGGACAGGGCTTGGAGCAACCTGGGATAGTGGAAGATGTCCCTGCCCAGGGCAAGGGATCAGAATGAGATGATTTTTACGGTCCCTGACTTCGCCAAGGCAGAAATCATTCAACTTGTTTGCTGCAACTTTGCTGCTCCTTCAGTGAGGAGGAGTAATGAAAAAGTCACCAGAACTGAATCTTCATTATCATAATGCTCATTGGATGTCAGCAAATTAAAGCTGCCAAATTAAGACTCAAATGTTTGGTTGCCTTTGAGTTGAACTTTTGACTGCAGAGCCACATTAGAGATGGTTGGCAATTGCCACTTTGTACTCATTTCCCAAAGCTGTAAACACCACCTCTGCATGCAATTGTTCAGGAAGAGTCTGTATGATTGTAGCCATTATACTGGTGCAAAATGTTGCATCTGTAAAAGCAGACCTTCTACTGAATAAATATTAATATTTCAGGCAAATTTGAGATGCTTGTTCTACTCTAACTGCCTCTTTATTTATGCAGTTTGTTTTCTTAATATTTGCCATCTTGTAAACATTTTATCAGGAGCATTCCATATATATATATATGTACATTGCAGTTTGGTTTTTTTTTTTTTTTTCAATCCAGTATGAATTTCTGAAGTTGCTGGTAATACTAAATAATTTCAGGTATTCACAGAAGGCACTGTCATGTATTATAATGTACCATAATGTACTATGCCTCATTATTCTTTGCTCTAGATTCTTGAAGTAAAGGCTGGAACTCTTGACCAAGATTGATTACTTTGGCCTAAAAAAAAATCAGTCTAATCTAATAACTTTGAATTTTAATAGCTTTTGAGCTTAATACAGCTGTTGCCTCAGTCCTGTTTTACTCAGATGTGGGTAGTGTGGCTTTTTCCATGACTGATCCACAGGTTTTGTTTTTGTGGCCTGCCTGCTAATCAATCCTAAGAATCAGTAAATATCTGTGTGTGTTTCAGTGAAAAAGATACTCTTAAAGAGCCTTCAGCAACAGTAGACCATTAATGTGGAGACTGATAAACCTTGTCTGCAATTTCTATTAACGGTTTTTAGTTTCTTCCTTTCATTTCTTCCGTCAATTTTTATCTTCAAGCTTTGTCTTGTGTTAGCTTCACAGAAACATCATTAAGGGGCAAAGCCTGGGAAAAAAAAAAAATCAAATTATTTCTTTTTAATAGAAAAGAAGATTAATTTGTTGTGCTGAGGACAAAATAACATTTTAATGATGATTAGGGGTGTATAAATAATTTTCAATAAGAGAGATTAATGCAGATTTGATAACCATTATAGCAAAATATTGAGGGCAAACTGTTAATACACTGGCATCACTGATTTTATGAACTCATTTTATTTCAATTCCTGCTGTCATACAAAAAAGGGTCTTTGAATGTTGCAAAAGCATATATAAATACAATTTTCTAAGCAAAATAGAATGGTTAAGAATATGCAGTGAAAAATATCTAAGCAATTATGTAAATTTTTTGACTCTTGGAAATCAGAATGTAACTAAGCATTTAAGTTTTACTGCGATATTTTTATTATTATTATTTCACCTTTAATAGAGGCTATTTTGTGTGTGGGTGAACCAGAAGATTATGTTGTAGCTAGCAAGAATGTTAACATAATTTTTGGTACACTGCGTTAATAAAACAAGTGTAATGAGCCATAGTGGTGTGCAATATCAGGTCAATGTGAGAATTAAACTGCAAGTAATTATAATACTAAGATTGGTTGTATTCTAATTATCCCATGGTTAATAGTGTTGAGTCGATTGTCTGAAACCAAAATTATTTGGGCTGGAGTTGTTTTAGTATAGATGAATATTGGCTGATGCATTGTCATTGAGGTGATATTGTCATTTGTTTTTCAGTAAAAAAATATCCCTCAAAGAAGCAGTTAGAATTTTCTTCTCAATTGAAATGCAAAATGTGCCTGGATTGTGAGGAGCAATGGCACTAGCTCCCTGCATTTATTCTGATTTTTATAGTGTAAGTAATGTTAAGCAAATTTGTATTCCACGTATCTCATAATGCAAGAACATGACTGTAAAAATGAACTCTATAGAACTACTAATTACCAGGGAGAAACGGTAGATGGATATAGTTATATTCTGAGCACAAATTGGACACCAGTCCTGAGTGAAAATTCACTTCATGTACAAGCTGTTTGAATTCAATATTATTCTCAATTGATAAGTTGAGGAAAAATTCCAGTTGTACTGAAAAATGGTGGGGAAAGAGTTAGAGTTTGTTACATTAGTACATCAACATAAAAGGTGCTGTTAGAAGTATACCCCCATTGGATAGGATTCCCCTCATCTCCCAAACCTAAGAAATCTATGATTCAGTTGTCTAAATTTGATCTTGCCATCCAATCTGTCACTGTTCAAGGAGAGCAACAAATGTTCTGTGCAATCATTTACTCACCTGTCCTATGTAAAAATAATTTCTTGGTACGTAGTGAATACCTGTCTGCACTGACTCTTCCCTTTTGGTTGTATTAGCCGTGGAGGGGGACTGATATTTTGAAAAAAAAAAAAAAAAAGTGTGTTCTGCAAATTATATGGGTTTAGTAAACAAGATAGTTTGGCTTGGTGGATTTTGGCCCAAAGGAAATGGTTCCTAAAGGATGAATTCCTCAAACATCCCCACTTATCCCCCAGCAATTAACAGAGTTTATCCTTCTAGTTTAATTGTTGATTCAACTGTATGTAAATTCACCTCCCATAGAACTTTCACAACAAATAATATTTTCTCATAACAATTTTTATCAACAGTAGAATTTTCAGCAAATTTATCCCTGTTTTTCATTGTGATTGATCCGTGAACACGTTTCCTCGCATGAATCTCTTTATTACTCAAAATCTCCATAAAGATAAGAATGCAGTTTATTTTAGAGATTGTCCATCAATTTGCTCCAAGACTATTACAAAGAATACTGGCTCATCATAATTTACAATTCTTGCTGCTTAATGGATTGCATCACTCACAAGCTTCTGGTTCTCCTTCTTTTTATTTCCCCTGTAAGAGGCCCATAAACAGGAGCCGAAGCAGGAGCAGACAGGCGTGTCCCCACTGCTGGGACCTGGGGAGATGCTGTCCAGCTAGACTCTTCTCTCATTTTGAGAAGCCTCACAGTGGAGATTACGAGCCAATTCCCCTCATTTTCTAAGCTGATGAGAATTCAGGTAATAAGTTTTCTACACGCAAGGAAAGTATTCACCCATGAACGAATTCTTGTTATTGAAGTAAATGAAAGATCATTACATACACCAGTGACTTCAGAGTAAAAACCAGCACTGGGCTAGTTACTGCTAGACAGCTGCAAGGGCTGGATGCTCTGTGAGGGCAGGGAAACCAGAAATCAGTAACGAGGAGCTGCACATTACCACAAGGCTGTGGCTTAAACAACTGCTGTGGTTTAACTCCATCCAGCCCCCAGCCCTTTGCAGCCCCTTGCTCACTCCCCTGACGGCAGGATCAGGGAGAGAATTGGAAGGGTAAAAGCTGAAAAACTGGAAAACTCATGGTTTGAGATAAAGGCAGTTTAATAGGGAAAGCAAAAGCCATGCACACCAGCAGAGCAAAAGAGGGAATTAATTCACTGCTTTCCATGGGCAGGTAGATGTTCAGTCACCTCCAGAGAGCCAGAACCCACCACATGTAACAGTGACTTGGGAAGACAAATGCCATCAATCCAAACATTCCCCCTTCCTCCTTCTTCCCCCCCTTTATACACTGAGCATGATGTCACGTGGTCTGGAAGATCCCTTTGGTCACTTGGGGTCACCTGTCCTGGCTGTGTCTCCTCCCATCCCCATCCTCTCCCCAGCCTGGCATCGCAGAAAGCAGCAAAGGCCTCGGCTCTGGGCAAGCCCTGCTCAGCAATAACAGAAACATCGCTGTGTTATCAACCCTGTGTTCAGCACAAACCCAAAACACAGTCCTGTACCAGCCTCTTGGAAAAAATTAACTGTACCCTCAACCAAACCCAGCACACCAACACAAGGGAGTCCTGCTGCATCCAACTGAGGTGAGAAGAGTCCAGATCCTCAGATGAGTCTATGCTGAAGAGGCACATCCAAGAAGAAGACAGAAGTAAGAGCTCCAAAGACAGAGTCTGGATCACATCTGACAACAACCAGCATCAACCACAGTCCAGGAATCATCAAGCAAGGCCATAGAGATGAGGCTATTTTATACGTGAAAAAAACAGATCACTTTACGTCAAGATGTCAAGGGTATCTTACAGATAAAACAACATTCTAAAGAGGAATATACCAATCCCAGTATTGTCATCAGTTTTTAAGTTCTCCAGCTCTTTAAAGAGTCTAAAAATCAGTGTTAGATTTTAGCATCTGAGCCTGTTTGCATCCAGTTCATGGAGCTTTTCAGTGTGCAGTTGTTGTCAGTGAGGAAGGTACTCAGAGTACCTTGTAACCCAGAGGACTGGGGTTGTGTTTCAAAAAGGCTAGTGGAGCTGACAAGAGGATCTCAGATTTATGATGTCAAACCATCTTTCCCTCCTCTGTTTTCAAGCTAAACATCCTAGGATGGTGAAGATCCAAGTCGTTACACTAAACTGTAGCAATCAGTCATCTATAGTAAACTATAGTAATCACTGTGTGCTTTGGGGCACTGCACTGAATACTAAGCAGGTCTATGCCTATACTTCGCACACTTTTAGTGGTTTTGACAGCTTCATTTTTTTTAATAGTAATTAAACTATGTGGGTATCAAAATATTTGCAAAGAAGCTGTAACTTCTGTTGCATGTAGTCATTTTATTTTCATTCTCTATCGTGTACTGATAGTGTAACTAAAATGATGAAAAAAACTTGCAGAAAGGATTTTCTCCTCTCTCTTCACTTTCCTCTTTCCAAGTTTCCTTCACAGTTATGTCTTGTTTATTAACACAGGACAGAGAGCATCAGTATTCATACTTTAAGGACAGCTATTGAGATCTGTGTGTCCCTGGCTCAATAATATGCAAATTCTGAGGGAGTTTTTTTTTTAAGACAGCAGAAATAGAATGTAGAAAGTGATATGTTTAAAGTGATTATTGATAACTAATAACATTGGCTACACAGTTTCATTGCTTTGCAATTACCTCAGAAGAGAGACTCCATTAGATCTGTAGGTACATCCTGTTTAACATAGGCTCAGAGGAATATAGCTCTTCTCCAGAAGGAGAGTCAATTTTCAAATCATTTAAGAATGAAAACAAAAGTAAAGTATAAAGAAAATCCTGCAGTCTGTGTTGTAGATTAAGGGCTTTTCACCTCAGAAATACAGCAGTTTGTCACATAAAACTCAATTCAGGTTAGTGAAATTAATATTTTAGAGCTTACATCAAGAAACTGGTAACAAAGAGCCATTTGGTTTTATCACAGCACAAAAGACCTTCACTTTTCCAACAAGAGAGCTCTGGGTCTGGCTTCTCTCTCTCACCAACCTCTGTTTTATACATCTTCAAGAGAAGTGATAATATCTAAGGCTGCATTCAGCTAGAGTAATGTATTTATTTATGTATGCACCAAGCAATGGAATTTCTACCATTCACTAAATTATGAATAGAAAGGATTTCCCCTCTCTTATTCTGAATGCTAACAAATTAAGATACCATAGAAAACTGTGGTTTCAAACCAACTGAGCTGACTTTGCCTAGTTGCAAGATATCCAGACAGAAGCTCTTGTCTGGGTATTGTATAATTACATTTATACGACACTGCGCCCTGGTCTGTTCACATCTGTATTTAGATTTCAGATGAATCTTTATTCCTCCCTGAATACCTGTGTCTGGCAGTATATAGAAGGAAGCTGATGTCTGCCTGAGCAGACATAGCCCTTATACTGCGCTCACAGGGTCAGATCTTAAATTCACAGCCCTTAACATCAATACAGTTGGGAAAAATCTCTTCTCTCTTTGGAAATCTAAAATGTAGAGCTCTACAGCAGGATGAGTGGCACTCTAAAGAGCATCTCTGGGTGAGCCAAATGTGGGATTGCTGATTTCCTTTCACTGATAAAGAGAAAATGGAGTCAAGATGACTAGCTCAGATGGAAGGTTATTATGTTTTATTGTCGTAGAAACTCACAGAATCACGGAATACTTTGGGTTAGAAGGGACCTTTAAAAGCCATCTAGTTCAGCCTCTCTACAGTAATCAGGGACATCTTCAAACAGATCCAGTTGCTCAGAGTTGCATCCAACCTGACCTTGAATCTTTCATGCGTTGGGGCTCTGGGCAGCCTCTTCTGGGGTTTTACCACCCTCGTTGTAAAAAACTTCTTCCTTATATTTTATTATCTTATAATAAAAATGGATCCTCCTTCAGCTTTATGCCATTACCTCTTGCCCTGTTGCTACAGGTGCTGATAATAAGTTTGTCCCCATCTTTCTTACTGGCCCCCTTCAAGTACCGAAAATCTTGTCTATCTTAACAAGTCTTAAAAGCTAGGATGAAACCATATCAAATCCCAGTGAAAAAGAAATTTACAGCCCATCTGTCAGAGCCTACAGGTAGAAACTGCTGCATTATTCCTCCTGAGGTTTTGTGTTTGTAATTTAGTATGGTATGTGTGGCATGCTTAAATTAAACAATTGTAAGAGCACAGCACAATAGGTGTGTACTCAAGAGCATCTGTAATAGACAGAGAAAAATTAGGGAGGCTCTGAATGAGTCTCAGAAACCATCTGTTAGACAAGATCAGAAATAATAAAACAATACAGTGGAAACCCTTTGTGGCTGATTTCAGGTACACTTATGGTTTGAGAAGGACAGTGATGAAAATGCTATTCATTAATTGCTTCCTGCAAAACTTCCTTGCAGAGGCAATCACCACCTGGAGACAGAATTAGTTTTTACAAAAAGTCCCACAAATGTGAATAATGGCAATAATAACAGTCCATACTTATACTGAGTCTAATATTTGGGAATCACAAGAACTCCATAAATACAGTGAAAAATTCAAAACTACATTGAGGAAGTTGTAAAATAGAACTAGGAAGTCTTGTGGGTGAAACAGAAAACAACATCAGGTTTTTCTGTTAAAATTTAAAGTGACCCTTGAAATGTCTGTGGTTTGCATGGACTTCTAATTTAAAGGTTTCAACCAACAAAAACCTCCATTCTGAAGAAGAGTTTGCTCTTCTCTGAACTGTTTGTGATGCTGTGCAAGAAGCAGCAATGATTTTTTAGTCAGTGCTCAAATTGAGGGTGAATAAATTATTTAGAGTGACCTCAAACTAATACATTGTTTCAAGATCGCATTCAATGAAAATTGTACATCAAATGAGACAATCTAACCAAAGTGCTGTTTTACTGAACTTCCAAAATAGTACAAGCTGTGAAGACATCAGTGTTGTATCAACCTCCCACTTACCTCCTTTGTTGATGGTAGTCATCAGATCACTGTACAAAATATGGATGATCTGTATGCAGGTAATCTTTTGTGTGTGTGTGTGTGTGTGTTTTTGTTTTGTTTATTTTTTTCCCCTTAATTCAGAAGAAGTCCTCAAAATCTCCCAGTTTTTACAGAGGAAAAATGTTACAGGCTTTGATCTATTACCAGGATATATCCTCAGCCTTGAGATAAGCCTCATAATAACTATTTTAGGAATCTGAAGATTTACATGCTCTTCAGTAAGAATAGGAAATGGGGTTTTTTTCCATTATAATTTATTTGTTTAATTTATTAAGTTATTTAATTTCATTCCTTTCAAAGTGCATATTAATATGACTCTCACTGATGCATTGTCTGAGTGGTTTCCTGTAGTACAATAAGCAAAATGTTCACCATCTGCCTCATGTGGCTCATTCTTGGCATAAGAGGAGCAATATATGATCAGTTAAATGCTTTGTTTTGTCAATGTTTTGTTTTATTTGGTTTTTAAAATAGAGTCCGTTTGATTTTTGTCTTAGAAAAAGTAGTTTAAGGAGAAATAATCTTGGTCAGGGAATGCAACAAGAGATTTCAATTTTAGATCCTCAAAAATGTAATTTCTGGTCTTGAGGAGCTTTTTGGATAAGGTTTGTTGTACCTGAAGAGAAACATAGGGGTGGTTTAAAAATCCTTATTGCATTTAAGAGTTAAAATTATCAACCATAGTTGTTATTCAGACTTTTAATATTTCAGAAATTATAAATCTGTGTCATAAACTCGTTGGGTACAATGCCAGAGATTGAGTATATCTGAGAAAGCTATATCATGGTCTAGAAAGCAGGTCCAGTGCAATCTCTGTTAGAAGAAAAACTCTTACACATTAGAGCATGACATTTGGTGGCTTCATGCTGAAGTTTACTGCATCATAAGCATGAAATGGGAACACGAGTTCTGGCTCTAAAAGCCTGTCCCTGCTTTCCCCAATGAACACTGTGCATGACTCATCAGAAACTGCACAAGTTTGTTTAACAGGTAGTTTAATCTTTTAAATTTAGCATGTGAGATGGGCCGTGAAGCCTTTGAAACGCAACTGCTACAGATAATTGTACACTCGATGGGTCACCACTTATGTCTTGGACAGAGAAATCCTTGAGATTTAGCTGCAGCCAGAGTGACTTGAAAAATATAGTTAGCAGCTAGGAAAAGGAGTGCGTGCCTTCACCAGTGAGAGGCTAAATAAGCATATTGCTTCTGCATCTATAGC
Source organism: Melanocharis versteri (assembly GCA_013397845.1). Lineage (NCBI taxonomy): Eukaryota > Metazoa > Chordata > Aves > Passeriformes > Melanocharitidae > Melanocharis > Melanocharis versteri. The sequence continues at coordinate 394,926 of VZTG01005746.1, read as the reverse complement.
GTCTCTTCCAGGTTTTACCATCTGACATAAGGATTTACCTGGTTCCTAAGAACCATCTCGATACTCACAGAGTGAAACCAGAAATGTGGTCTTTCTAAAAGAGGCGTGGAAAGCTTGGGATTTGTTCAGGTTCAAAAAGAAGTGACAGAGGTCAATTGGGGATGGTGAGGAAGAAGAGACATTCCTATCTAAAAACTAATTCAGTAATGAGGATCTATTGTCAAGAAGAAAATAGAGGAAGAACTGACAAAAGCCATATTTTGTTCTGTCTTAAAAAAAAAAATCAACATAAAGAGTACAAAAATAATAATCTAACTGGGAAAGAAATATGTGAAAGGATGGACAGGGATCCATCATTCTGAGAGACTGGCTGACACAATATGTTGCTGAATTGTGGTTCCAAAGCTAAAATTTACTTTGCTCATGTTTTAAAGGAATTTTTGTTAAAAATGAGAAATGTGTGCAGGAGTTGACGGAGTGGAAGTGAAAGTTGCCATAGTCAAGCTTAGAACTAAATCTCCAAAGTAAAATATCCTTGAATCAGAAGAATTGGACAATCTACATCATAGAATTCAAAACGAAATGGAAGATGGATTAGCAGGCCCAAAGCAGTTTTTAGTAAATACGTTTAAAGAGATATCAAACATGTTGTCTCTACTTAAGGAAAAGAGACTAGGGAGAAGGTTCTGTAAATTGAAAAATAATAATTAGTATATAAAATAAAACAAAATATTTTGAAATTCAGAAAATGGGTTGACTAAAGCTACACTATTTGATGATCTAGAAAACAAAGTTGCCAAAGTTTCTTTTTTCAGTTTTGTAATAACTGCAGGCTGCGCAAGGAATTATTGAGTAATGTCCCTAGGGAAAATGCTTTTGAAGGTGCTGTGACCACTTCATAACAGCACAGGAGCAAGCAATTCCAAAATGTTGGAAGTTAAGCAGACAAGGCAGAAGCCTACCTTGGATGAGCAGAAATGTTTTTTGGAGCCAAGGCAAAAAATGAAAGTGTGTTCTGAGAAAACAATGTCAGGTGACTGTGGGAGAAACACAGAGATGCCACTTGCCACTGCAGGGAGAAAATCTGTGTGGCCAAAGTGCAATTGGAGATGAAGCTGACCAGAAATAAATTTGGGGAGGGGGAGGAAAGGTTTTTTTTTAACATACATTCTTGGTTATCTTGGAAACGGCCAGGATTTGGACTCACTGATTCTGATGGGTTGCTTTCAACTCAGGATATTCTGGGATTCTGCAAGTCTGTGAAAATGTAGAAACGATTTTGGATATTATGGAAGAAAATCTCTTTTGTGATTTCCTTGTTTCCTTTATTTGCATAAACCTCAATTAAATTGCAACATTAAACTGGTTGCACCAGGAGTCCATTAAAGATTTAGCTACCTTCTGTGGTGAACGTTAAGAAGTTATTACTCAAAAGCCTATTTAAACAGTTAAAAATAATTAAAATATATAGGCAAGGTCATTACACATCATGAGATACTTTTCTAAGGGAAATGGTAGACTGTTAAAAATTCTCAAAGGTTTTAGTTCTGGGCTCAATAATTCAGAGATGACAGGGGGGTTTTGTTGATCTATCATTTGTTACCTGCAGTTTGCCCCAG
>VZTG01005746.1:370366-393269 GCA_013397845.1 Melanocharis versteri | reverse complement strand
ATGAAAGCTGCAGTTCAGGGGTTTGGTTTATTTTATTTTTTTTTTTTTTTTTCATTTTCATTTATTTTTTTTTTCGTACTTGAATCTTAAAAGAAAAATAATAGCTAATCTCTAAAACTCACCCACACTTCAAGTACAGCTGAGTTTTCTGCTCAAATCACCTGAGAAATGAAAATAGGTGTTTTTCTTCATTCTGATTATTTCAGGATCTCAGTTTTGCAAGCTTCTGTAGCTGTTTCATTCTACAATGTTTTATAGTTACAATTTTTATTGTTGCTGTTATTTAGGCTGTTTCTAATTGAATTTTTATAGCTGAGGATGTTGGTATTCATTTCTTTGCTTAAGGCATTGTTGGGCAGATCTAGATGTGGGAAATAGATAATCTGTATTTAAGGTTCACCATACTCTCATGAGCTTTTACCAAGAGTTGCTAAGTTTTAAGAGAGTCTGATAAATCTGAATCAAAAAGAAAATAAAAAATAAAAAGAGTGAAATATAGATTCTCAAATATTCACAATTTATAATGCACAAATATAAAATTTGTTAATCAAGAGAAAAACTTACAGAAAGATAAACATGTAAAGTTACTATTATTATTATTATATTTTATTATTTTATTATTTTATTATTTTATTAGTGTTATTACTTGGACAAAGTTCTATGCTGGTGTCTGGGGCAGGTTCTCTCATTATTCTTATTTCTCTTATATCAAAATTAATGCTTTAAACCTCTAGGGAGGTTTTGGCTTTGTATCCATAATTTCCACAAAAAGGGGCTTTCTCCAGGGAGAGCTGCTGGGAGATCAAGACCATATCTTATACTTCTGGCAATGTGATTTCCTTTTTTTAATTACAGTTTTAATTTTCACAAATAAATAGCATCTCACAATATTTTAAGCTAATATATTCAACCCTCAGCTGGGTACTCTTACTCTTTTCGAATGTCAAGTGTAGTTTCTTCTTTTTATTAGTCAGCCCTATAGATAGAGTTTCATTTTACAGCTTTTCCTCTCCCTCAATCAGCTGGTGAAGTTAACATTTCTTGCAAAATAACAATTAAAAAAAAAAAAAGAAAATATACTAATGTTCACTTGGAGAGTCTTAACAAGATTATCTACTGTGGCCACTGTGAAAATTATTTTTTTCTAAATATAGAACAATTTTTCCTGAACGCATTGGCTCTGTTCACTGTGTGCTGAGAGACCAGGCAACAGTCCCTGGGTGCCGGAATTCAAGGTGGCACAGCCAGGGATTTGGTCCAACACTGGGCCCATAGACACCTGGGCTTTTCAAGACATGTTTCTTGAGTAGCAGAGAATGAGACAACTACAAATCAGGTAGAAAAATAGGGATGCAACTCCACTCTTTCTTGTTTTTTTTGATGGTAGCGACATGCAGGGATTCATTGCACATGGCAGAGGTTTCCGTGCAATTCCATTAACAGTGTTGCTAATATTACTGTGCAACAGCAATCAAAATAGCACCCTTTTCATCTCTCTCTTGTCATATAATTGTGAGATGGTTTGAGTTGGAAAGATATTACAGATCATCTTGTTCTACCCTCTTGCTGTGGGCAGGGACACCTCCCTCTAGACCAGGTTGCTCCAAGCCCCATCCAGCCTGGCTTTGAACACTTCCAGGGATGGGACAGCCAAAGATCCTCTGGACAACATCTACCACACCTTACCACCCTCACAAGGAAGAATTTTTTTTCTAATATCTTATTCAAACCTGTGTTTTGTCTGTGTGAAACTTTTCCCCCTTGCTCTGTCACTCCATGTCCTTATCCAAAGTCCCTCCTCAATGCTCTTGTACCTGTCTATCTATCTATCCATCTGTCTGTCTATCTCTGCTTTCCCATGTCTGTTTCATTTTACAACTTTTCCTTTATAGTTCATGCCAGGACTCTCATATTAATGGAAGACTACTATGCATGACAGGGATGCCAATTCAGGGAGCTCACTAGTGTGGTATGCATCCAGTGTTCTACAGAATAACTCAAGGTAAAGATGATTTTTTGAGTACCTTTTTCACCTGTGGTTGTTTATTTGTTCCAGACCTGCTGTGGAGTGAAGTGTAAGGTGTGCAGTGCATTTTCTCAAAGATGTGAAAGCACACTCTTCTGAGAAGTACCAACACTTACAGTCAGCTTCTGTCCTTTTGCCCAAAGGATTTAATCTCACTTGTTCTCACTCTTTACCATATGTGTACAACTTTTGGCAACTGAAGGACATACCAGTGCAAGAACCCCAACCCACTCTATGACACTGAATTTCCTGATCCTCAGAAATCAGGCAATAGCAGCATTTCTCCTGCCGCATTTGTGAATAGCTGCTGTTTGAGTGAATAGCCTCGACATTTTGCCTTATGGGTGATGATATGGGTTAGCTGTTCTGAAATGTTCAGGCAGATTCCAACTGTTCTTCCTTTTGAAAAAACAGAATAATGGAAAAGAACAGAAGAGAAACACAGAATAAAGGGGTTTTCCTTCTCCTAGAAATGTAATCAGCACACAGGGTGCAAAAGAAATTCCAATTACTGCATCCGCGATAACAGTAGAAAGACTTGAATAATTAAATGATTATTGTATACAGGGGTTTCGATGGGACTTGTAATTCACAAAACTTTTTTTCAATTATTCAAATTCCTAAGGTGAAAAAAGCAAAAATTGAAAAGCAAATTGAAAATCCCATTAACCACTGCTGCTATCTTTGCACCCAACACAGGCACATGACTGGATTCCTTTGCAAATGCAAGTGTTTTGAGACAAAAGGACATCTGTACAGAGTGACTGCCAGAAAAACACTGTTGTCTGTCCACGTGAAAAAGGCCAGGCAACTAGCAAAAAGCTCAGAGATCACTGTAAAAGCTATATAACCCTATAACTAATGTTCCCTTGGCTATTAATTGTTCACCTGGGACCACGTCCTGCCGATATGTTTATTTGATAATTTGCTGCCTATTGGAATGGGTAGGTATGGCTGGAATATTTCTACTTAAATTTCTACTATCTTTTTGTGTCCACTGAGACTTACATTATTTTTTCTAAAACTTTCCACCTCCTTTCATAATATTAACATAAAATTTTCTATCAAAAAGTGAAAATAATTCTATTTATAGTACTTGAGGAAATTGGATTTTCAATTAACAACATTTACCAAAAAACATTGCTTTGGAAATTTGTTTGGAAACGAAAGTAATATATTCTGGCCAGCTATAGTTATGACTGCATCATGCAATTTCAAACACTGTGAATATTATGCACTTGACAGAAAGCTTATCAAAGTAAATTAAAGGAGTTCCAGTGACTTTCATCACACTGTGTTTCTGGCAGTAAAAAACTTCAGAGTCAAGCCCAAGTGTGTTATAACAATCAATTAATTCTGCCATGATCTGTGGAGCCTATTGTGATGAGATGCTTTTTTCACCATCTCGGGTTTAGAGTGAAATCTATAATGTCCTTTCAAAGGGCACTTTGAGATCATGGAAATCTGCAATACCACAGGAAAGAATCTAACATCGCTTCATTAAGCAACATGAAACAGGATGATAGTACCATAAAAGTAAAAATAATTCCACTTATAGTACTTTGAGGAATTGGATTTTCCTTGAACAGATTTTAACAGAAAGGACATTGCTTTGGAAATTTACTTGGAAAAAGTCATATATTCTGTAATGTATTTTAAATAAAATATTTAATAATATAATTAAATAGTTTACTATTATTTTATTAAAAGTAACATATTTTGTAGAGGGAGTCCTTTGCTGTATAGAAGTCATCCTTCCAAGTTCATTTGTCCCCTGAGAATCGAAAAGACCAGAGACTTTTAAACAAAAAGAGGGATAAACAACAAATTATTCAGCAAACATTCACTAACTTGCAGCACTTAAAGGCCTTAAGAGCAGGAGAAAATTCTGATAGATATGATATACCATGGTTAAAAAATTGAAGGGCCTGATCCTTCTCTCAGGAATTCTTGGGAACTCTTCCACTGACTTTGGTAGAACAAAAACTAATGGAAGATTATTATGGAAAGAAGAAAATCAGATTCCAGGCTTGTCAGCCTGACCGTTTTCATCGTCACTTAATTGTTAAAATATACAAAAGAGAAATGGCTCTTTTAAAAAGAATAAAATGAGTTCGTGAAAGCACCTAAAATCTCTTACCAACATTTATCTGAAACCTTCATACAGAACGAAAACAATCATCTATTTAGCAGTTTTACAAAAATGATATCTTGGATGATTGACTTTTACGATTACTTGAGTTTGCTTCTTTCAGTCCTAAGACTAATTACATTTTAGACAGGGACATTGATTAGATAATGCCACCCAAGCACCAATTCTTAATGATGCAAAACGTGAGCTTCAGAACGAAATTGTGTTTTCAAAAATCACTGTGCCCACAGGGCCTCTATATCCTTACCCTGTCAGTCCCATCTTTAGCAGCTTGAGGCAAGCAATAGTGTTGCTTTCTTATTCTAATATGGAGCGAACAAGGAATGGAAAAAACAGAGGGAATTATTCCTGCTGTATTTAAAGGAAGAGATTGTAAAGGGGTTTTGAAGAAAAGAGGTAGAGATAAGTATTAATGAAAAAAAGAAAACCTTTTCAGAGAAACTGTGATATTTTGATTAACTATTTAGGGTTATTATAGCCTCATTTCTGTCTTTCCACCTGCTCAGCAGACACAGAAATTTTTTTTTTTCCCTATCCCTCTTTCACAACTTCAAACGTGTAATAATTCTTTATTTCACTACATGTTAAACAACTTAATGAGGATTGAAATAACATGCAGAGCTTAGCATATTACATGTGCTTAAAGGGCCTAGGGTAATAAAAAGCTGGGCTTGGGCTACAGCCAGAAAAAGCACTTGCAGCTAGGTTTAATTATTAAAAGTTTGAGAGATTGGCTCTTCTCCAGTTTGTTTTTTTTCATTCAACATGGGTTTATTTCCTTCTGTGTCTTTTTAACTCAGTGTATTTTGTGAAAATATAATAGTCATTGGAATGGCTTTGTTCAGGCTAAAAAGAAGCTACCAATTGACACAGAATCCTGGCATGGCCTGGGTTGGAAGGGACCTTAAAGCTCATTCAGTCCCACCCCCTGCCATGGGCAGGGACACCTTCCACTGTCCCAGGTTGCTCCAAGCCCTGTCCAACCCGGCCTTGAACGCGCCCAGGGATGGGGCAGCCACAGCTGCTCTGGGCATCCTGTGCCAGGGCCTTCCCACCCTCACAGGGAAGAATTTCTTCCTGATATCCAATCCACCCCTGCCCCGTCAGTTTGAAGCCTTCAAATTAAAGCCATTGAAGCCAGCATTAATAAAACCATGATTTTTCAGTTTGAAAAGCAAAGCTGCAAGAACGTCTGACTTTTTAGGGAAAAATGTGGTGGCGATCTACCTCAGAACTCAGGATGCCTTGTGGAAATAATGGGGGTAAGGGGAGTTGAACTTACACAGAATAGACATGTTCTTTTCTCTTCTCCCATTCAGAATTATTTCTTTTGTCTTCAGAGTGAGAAATTGTAAAAGTCCACATCTTGCTCTGAAATGCAAAGTAAAAGAGCCATGCTCTATGGGAAAGTGACACCAAACGTGCTCTCCTACTCAATAGTATATTTTTTTCAGTGACTACTATTTATTTTTTTGCCACCGTCACTTGTTCATGTAGAGAAGATTGATTCACAAAACAAAAAAATAAAATTACAGAACTCGAGTTATAGCTTGGCAAAATACATGACCAAATTTATTACAGTTTAGCAGCATGTGTTTGTTCCCTTTATGAAGAATTATAGAGTCCAGAAAGTAAAGGTGAATATAATTCTGAATTATAACTAATTCCATAATTGGAGAAGCAACATTTTTTTATCTCATATCTGCCTTGGTCATATTAATTATTAATTAAATGCTAATTAATTAATGAAAAAAATCTTTCGGGGGGGAAAAAAAAAAAGAAAAAAAAAGACATGAATAAATCTATCACCTGAACCCAAACCTTGGTAGAAAACAATCTACAAAAAATCCATTTCCTGAAAATGATTACATGGGTTGCTCAGCCAGTCCATTAAAAAGAAATGAATGCCAATTCTGTTGAAATGAAAGGGATCCATTTTTGGTTTGATGAATAGTTTGACTCATGCTGCAAATATGAAAGAACATCTGAAAAATGTTTTATATATAAGATGACAGTTTTAGTTAGTGCAGCTTGGAAACTTGCCTGAAGAAGAATATTTGCAAGATAATGCTAAGTGTACATGTATTGTAAAACATATGCATACACAATTTTAAATTAATTCCTTCTCCATTCATTTTAAGTACTGGTAGAAAAAAAAAAAAAAGAAAAAGAAAAAGAAAATATCATAGCAAGGATACTCTACGCATCTCTCCATGGCATAATACAGAGATCTCAGACCTAACATAAAATAGCAGAAATTGTTCAGATGAGAAATATGGGGATAATTTGTAGACCAGAAACAGTTTAGTCTCTTCTGTAAGACACTGCTCAAAGCACTAATTAGTCTTGCTTAACTACACTGTGCTCAGAACCGTGTTGATAGAGCCATACTCTTTCCAGCTCTGGAGCTAACTCCAAGGATTCAAGGTGGGTGTTTCTGCATTGCAAGACATGAGTCTTTATATCAGACTTTGTCAGCCACTTCTCCTTGTGGTACAGCCCAGATGATGTGACCTTGTGAGGCAGAACACGCTCTCCAACAGTGCCCACCAGCACAGCCCAGGGACATCAGCAAAACAGAAAATGACCTTGCTTTCAGGACAAATCTAATCCTCAAACTGCTTCTGGTCAGAAGTGAATTTTTCTGCATGTACTAGTCTTCAGTGATTTTTTCTCATAGGAGTCTATTCAAACTCTTTTTAGGTTAAAGAAATGTTTCTTATATAATAATTATCCTGGTTTAATTTGTTGTTTTCTCTTTGCCTTTTAAAAGTGAGAAATTGTTCTTCATTCATCTTGCTCTTCCTACCACTCATATTTGTGCAAATTTCTATCTGTGATAACATTAAATAAACTTAATTTTTCAAATAACAAATGCAAAGAGAGATCAGATAATAGAAGCCATATCATTGCCTTTGCAAATGATCAGGGTTTTCAGAAATGTCTTCTTTAGGGCCACTTAAGATTTATGGAAAAATGGTAGGCTCCATGTTTCTCAGAAACAAACAAAAAATATATAATGTTGGTGGTATACTACATAATAATGTATGCAGTGCAAAGTTCACATTGAAGTTTAGCCATGTATGAGAAAAGAAAGGAAGAAAACACAACCAGTTTCTTGTAGACGGTCAGGAAAATCTAGAGAAAAATTCATCAAGTCATAAATGAATAAATGAAATAAATTTCATGACAGAATACTTTGTACCAGTGTCCTGTTTCACAGTTGAGAAACAGAGAAATTAAAAATAATGTATTAGAATGTATTACTTGCTGTTACAGAGATGTGATGAAGTGTAAGTAGCAGTTGAAATATGAACCTCTGGGCTGCAGGCTACCAGAGTCCTTCTTCTCTTAGGCATATTACAGTCTCCCTGACTCCTCTTGTTTTTCCAGCCTTACTTTTCACATCAGCATTTTTGTTTGAACTGCCTGCTTCCAAGCACGTTTTCTTGTGGTTTCCAACTTCCATCACAGCTTCTTTGTTATTCTTTGTCCAATAAGGAGAATTTTTTTCATTCTCCTTATTGCTTCTTTGCTATCAGTCTTCTCCTGCCATTCCTTTTTTATTGCTTCCTCTACCTTTCGTTTGTGGTGGTTTTGTGGGGTTTGTTTGTTTGGTGGGTTTTTTTGGGCTTTTTTTTGGTTTTTTTTTTGTTTTGGTTTTTTTGGGTTTTTGTTGTTGTTGTTATGTGTGTGGTTTTTTTGTTTTGGTTTTTTTGGGTTTTTGTTGTTGTTGTTATGTGTGTGGTTTTTTTGTTTTGGTTTTTTTGGGTTTTTGTTGTTGTTGTTATGTGTGTGGTTTTTTGTGGTGTTTTTTTGTGCTCCTGTCCATACACCTTCCCAGATAAAGACAGCTGTTAAACTGGATATGAAAGGCAGAGGGGGGATTGCACAGCTCCTCTGAGCGCTCTGACTCTGCAGAGAGTGGAAGACCTTTTCCTGTGGTTTCCATTCAGAAGTTTCCTGTACAAAGCAAAGTAGATACCAAATCGCTTCTATTCTCTCCTGAAAAGGGGCAAGCCAGGGAATAGATCTCTCTACTGACACCATACAAGAGAACAGAATTACATATATTGTGAAGAGAAAATAATCCTCAGTGTAAGAGGATCTCACTTTCATCCAAAATAACAGGATACTGGGCCGTTTCCTTGAAAACCTGTTTTAACACGGATCTGTAAACATGTGTTCCTGCTCCACAATGGGAGGCATTCATTCTGATCCTCCGAGGAGATCGAAACGTATTATTGGTGTTTTAATGCAATATATGTCACAAAAGGTTAGCTTTTCATTTCTTATTTTCCTCCATACTATGTCATGCTCCATCACAGAACACTCTGTCAATAGGCATAGCAACAAAAGCCAAGCTGATCTGGTGTGACAAGATGGGCAGAGGTCACTTTGATACTACATGATGAAGCTTTCTAGAAATGTGCCAGAAATGCCATAGTTTTAATAATTTTTAAGCTTTCTGCTGTCATATAATTTTATGTAGCTGAGTCACCTCTTCATCCCTATATCTTTGTGATATGCTCTGCACTATTTCACTCTGTTCTCCTGAGGTGTCTCAGGCATTTAGACCTTCTAGTTTACAGAGAAAAAGCCCCTCCAGTCATTTAAGAGCCCCCATGAGAGTCTTTTAATGCTGTATACAGCAAAAATGTCAGAAACAGCCTCATTTCAACATTTTGTATGGCTTCTTGCAAATATATGAAGAATTTGCATTATTCATATCTGTTGATTTCCACTGTATTTATTTCCATCATCTATCCAATATTAGGATTTAGCTATAGGCATTTGGATCATAGCACAATACTTTTTAAAGATGAGTGTGACTAATTCCCTCATTTTCTTATTACCTTGCAGTCCATTATTCAATGTATCATGTGCACTGTACCTACAGTACCTACAAAAAGTGGGGAGAAGTTATCTGTTTGTGACAGCTGAGCATAGATATGTGAATTTAGTGAGTTATAAACTCTAAAATAAGAAGTCAGGTTTCTTTAAAGGGGGAATAACCTTTAGGCAGCGGTTCAATTATGCATTTAAATTCAATGGAATTCTGGATTGCTCTTCTGCTCAATGGAAATAGGCATTAGCTGGGTAGACAATTTCAAATGTTTCTTTTTATTCTTTTTTGGTTACTGTTCTTTGGTAATGCTGCTAGACAGCTTTTCAATATTAATAAAAAACAAACAAAAAAAAAAGGTAAATAAAATCAAAAACTCAAGCAGGCAACCAAGGAGAAAAGTCTGTTTTCAGCTGTGTGGTCTTTGCAAGAATGAGTTAATTCTGGGCTAGTTTTTCTCTTTCTAGTTACAATCCATGTCAAATGAATAGATGAATTTTTCCCATTTTCACTTCTCATTACAGGGTTTGTCATGGAAAGTGAGTTATCACAGGATTTTATTGCCTGATATATTTGGTGAATTATGACTGTGCAGAGGACATTTAACCTCTTTCAATAGTGTGTGACTTGTTTGACTGACTGTTCCTGGGATGCAAGGGGGTACACAGGAATTCAGTGCATAATTTCCTTGCATACAAAATCAAAGATGACTCTTTTCAGTGAAGCAAAGAACGAAGTTAGATCATGTTTAAGTGCCCATTGTGATCAGACAATGCTATCCCTGAGCAGTAATCTTGAAAAATTAAAGAAAAAGCTAATGCTGCAAGTCATGATTACAGAAGTGTTTAGCACAGTTAAGACATTTGGCCTGTAAAAGTGTTTGCTTTTATTTTGCCTGAGTTCTGACCTCCAGGGTGAAGTTTCTCTACAAAACATTTGGTCCTAGCATTGAAAATGTTAACAACCAAAGGGATTATTATTCCTTGAGAGAAACATTGTCACTTGGCAGTTTTCAGATAATGTCATACGCCACGAGGGCCATCACCTTCTTCTTTTCTTCTATTACCAAGATACTTCCCAGAACATTATCCAATTACAGTAATTAAGAAGAGTGACAGAAGAAAGGAGATAGAACATTTTAATAGTCTGTATATTTTGGCTTTCCCCTATCAATCATCGGCAGCTAGACACATATATTTGATACGTGGAAAGTGGGGAAGGGAGGGTGGGTTTTACTTCATAAATGCTCAAGGAACACACATTTCCTTATGTAACACATTAAAGATATTGCCTGATTACCAGATAATGCTTTCTCATAGTACTGCCAAAATTGATCATAATGGCCTTTACATTAAAAACATTAATTTAATATAAGTTCTAAATTTAATATAAGTTATGCCTGTTGCTAATAACTAAGTTAGTGGACAGATGGGAGGAATGTTGCCCTAGTAAAAATGAAGACAGTCTGAAATTGCAGAGTCACAGAAGAGTGATGGAAGCACGCTACACCACTCAGTGCCAGTAGAGAAGATCACAGCCTTGGCTCTTCAATAAATCCACATCTGGAACTTTGTTATTGATGAGGAATCTGCCAATGCTTGGAGGATGGTAAGATCATCTTTACCTGGCTTTGCAAGTCTACATAAAAAGCATGCAGAACCTCCTTGCCTGAGGATCTGCAAGCTGCTACTGAAACATAAAACACACATGTAGAGTACAGGTGAACATATATATAGATACACGCATATGTCGATATATAAAATTTAATTTTAGTTAATAGGTACAGTTTAGGCCTTGCTGTAATGTAATGCTGTGGAACGAACAGAAAATTTCAGTGCTGGAAGCATGAACTTTCACAGTGAGGGATGAAGAACATAGATATACCGGGAAAGAAAATGTCCCATGGTCTGTTCACTGGCTCCCAGGAAAATTGCCATGGTTCAGGAAAATATGTTCCTTTTAATCAAGATGGGTTTTATTTGCAGAATTGACACACCTTCTCCACCAACAGAACTGAGTTATTGCACTGGAGTAACCTTGCAGGTACTAGAAAGACTTTATCTGTGGGATTTGTAGAAAACAAATAATTTTGTTAAAGAGCTGCAGATCCTTTGAAGAGCTGCCATCAGATGTGTATGTTACTCTCAAACAAACCCCTGTCATTTTTTTTTTACTGGAGAGAGTAAACTCAGTTGCTAGCCTGTCCGAGGCTGCTCATGGGAGCAGTCCTGTTGACTTTGCAGGACTAAATTCTATTTTACTGAGTAAAAGTCACAGAACTGAAGTTTGTAAATTGTTGTCAAACAGTTTCATGAAGAGGGTTGTTCCAAAGAAAGCCACCAGCAACTAGTCATGCATCCATAGTCAAGAAAGCACACCATAATTTCTTTAATCAATCCCAAACCAGGGAATAGCACACACAGAAAATTTAATGTGTTTTAATCAAAGGTCACAATCATCCAAATCTAATGCTATGAGGATGCTATCAGTCACCAACAATACTGCCTGCCAATTGTGCACTGTGTTGTGGTACAAACAAATCATGTGTAAAAGCTACTAACATATTTATCATGGAATGAGGTCTAAAGGCAGATTTATGTGTAGCCAAAACGTTATTCCTTACAACACAATCCATTAGCTGTACATAAACATGTTTGAGCAATTTAGACAATGTTCATCACGGTGGAAGAGACCACAGCACTACCCCAGGGTAAAATGATTCAGAGGCTGGTGTCACTCTGAGCTTCGTGTCCAGAGGCAAACAGACTATTCATAATAACAAATTAATCACGGGAAAGCCAAAGGAAGGGGGGAATGACAATCAAAGTTGTTGTCATATTCTGAAATCCAAGTGCGTCCGTTCTGACCATTCTTAAACAGTCCTCCCGGTTAGTGAAAAGTGTGTAGAAAAAAAAAGTGGGAGGAAGAACGAAAATTTATTTAGCTTTGTTTGATATTGGAACATTGTAACTCTTATTCCATTGCAGGCGACTAGTCCTGATGAAGTTCTTGGAACCACACCAGTGAGTCAGCACTCACCAATTTGGACATGGAATATGTTACTAATATCCCTGAAGAACCAGGATAGTATGCTCTTTGCATCCAAAGGGATGAGATCTAAAAGCAGTATTAGCAATAAAGTTGTAATTTTATTTATAGTATTTTTTGTGGTGACTATTTGAATAGGTAAAATTCTTCTAAAAAATAATTTTCGAGGGTATCAAAAAGGCATATGTTGTCTTGCCTTAAAGCAGTGTATCTACTTTGAAATCATCTAAGACCCTTTTGAGACAATGTACATAAGGTTTTAGAAAGATCCATTGGCGAGATTGTCTTATTTCTAAAACAATAACTCTGTCATCTTTGTGGGAAAAAGCTTCTTAATCCATGTCTAAGTTGCCAAAATCATAATCCTTCTATGAGAATACTTTTGGATTCTATTTTTGATTCTGATGAACCACACATTTAGGAGTGGATCCTCGCCAGGATCACAAGGAATAGCTAAACACTGCCTGTACAAAAGTTCATGTACTGTCTATAGAAAACACGTCCTGGGGATAATTTTCATCATCGTTCTTAGACTGTAGGAGGAGGAGTGTATATGTGTGAAGCTGTGGTAAATTATGTTTCATATTACATAGCTGACTGACTGCTGTCTCTCAGTGAATGTAAATTAGACTGCAAAAATTAAAAATCAGGGATATTTTCTGATGTATTAAGTGTATCAACTCTGAATGACTGCTCATGACTGATTCACTAGCAGTGATCAGAGAGAAATATTAATTTATTTTGTACCCTTGGGTCTTCATCAAGGGCCAGATTCAAGATTGCTTGGATTCAACAGAAAAAGTTCCTTCATCAGGTATTTTACTGCAGTTAGTTTTAGACACCTGAAATTGTATATCACCCATCAATAGGAGTTTCAGCATCTCAACAGAGGCTCTCAAGCTCAAGGCCTTACTTCTTTCTTTTCTATTGTCCTGGCAAAGAAACATTTTGACTTGGCTCTGATCTCAAAACTGCTAACTGGAGCATGTCAATTTTCACAAGCACCAAGACAATATTTGTAGACATTCTTCAGGAATGCTGGCAGTTCATAGGCCAATAAAATGGAGTTGCAGTGAAGCTGACCACTAAGCAGCCAAGCTGTAACCAGGTCATTTAAGTCAGTTTTATAGGAAAGATTTAAGACAGAGCAATGATGTAGTATACTGTGGAAAATGCTCAAATCCCAAACTTTGACAAATCCTGATTGGTATATTGGCAATCCAAAGTAAAAAAAGTAATAACTTTTCCCCCACTTCTTGGACAACTGCGTGCCAGACTGTAATGTTTATCGATCACTGTTCTTTATCACTTTCCATTGACCATTTATGTCCGTAGTTATGCATAAGGACCATTGATTGGGCAGTAATTACCCTCTAATGTAGGTCAGCTAAGGTCATCAGTACGAACTTGCCCTTCTTGATTTTTGTTAATTTAGTTTATTGGGATTTTGTTTTTCTCATTTTCAGTTTTGGAATTGATTTCCTTTTTTGTGCCTTTTTACCTGCCATGCAATATTTAAGTTGTTTACAAGCTGTGAAGAAACTTCAACTTTATAAGTTCTTTCAGGAATATCTATTTGCACCGTTATTATATGCTGGTCTTCAAGAATTCAATATACATTTTCTAAGTAAAATCTAAAGTGCAAAAAGAAAAGAAAGAAAATTAGTGTAAAAAATACAACAAACTCAGAAAGACTGTTTTTATATTTGCTTCCCTTTGGGACAACTGACAGACTGTAACTCAGATTACATCTCCTCCCATAAAAGAATAAATACATAATGAATTCACCTTCTTGAAGAAGCTACTGAAGTGTGAGTAGGGTGGGATTGTGTTTAAAGACATGGGTCAGAACTTTAAATCTGGTCTTACAGTCACAAGAGCTGAGCCAGCATAGGGTGTGGGAGTATTAATTTACTACTGAAGTGTGGGTCCACAATGAATTATTGCACTCTGCAAGCAAATAATTAGAGATAAAATCATGAGATGGGGATATTATTTGTTACACTTGTCTGCTATGTCTGAAATTGAATCTTGAATACTTCCAGGGAGAGGTCATATGTTCCAATTCACTTTCACAGAACCAAACACGAGGGACCCGACCATCACTGAGTTTGTCTTTGAGATGACATGGCCACGGAAATTATGATAAGCAGTAATAAGAGTTTATTCAACCATTGAATTGCAACAGAAGTGGGTGACATACAGCCCCGGGCTGGGGGGCCGCTGGGAGCGGAGACCAGGCATCCTTCTTCTGCAATAAATGTGGCTCTGGGTGCAAAAAAGTTGAGTTTTTTGGTTGTTTGGTTTTTTGGTTGGTTGGTTGGTTNCTGACAGAACGAGAGGACAGAGTCTTAGGCTGCACCAGGGGAAGTTTAGGCTAGACATCAGG
Source organism: Melanocharis versteri (assembly GCA_013397845.1). Lineage (NCBI taxonomy): Eukaryota > Metazoa > Chordata > Aves > Passeriformes > Melanocharitidae > Melanocharis > Melanocharis versteri. The sequence continues at coordinate 378,808 of VZTG01005746.1, read as the reverse complement.
AAAAAATTTCTTCACTGAAAGAGCAATTGGGCAATGGAATCGTCTGCCCAAGGAGGTGGTGGAGTCACCATCCCTGGAGGGGTTTAACAAAGCCTGGACGTGGCACTCAGTGACATGGTTTAGTTGATGAGGAGGTGTTGAGTCACAGGTTAGACTTGAGGATCTCAAAGGTCTTTTCCAACCTAATTCATTCTGTGATTCTGTGTTTCTGTGACAATTTTGGAGGCAAGAGAGTCAATCAGAGATCATTTTGCTTTTTATAGACTTCCGTGTTTAAGTGAATCTTCATGACCCCACATACAAAGGATACTTGCATTTCATGGCACACAGATATCTGAAAGATAACTAAAACTGCCTGAATTTTCCCAAAATAATTTTTTCCTCATATATATATAGAAAAAAATCTTCTCTAGATTGTCTTTTATCTAACTCTATACTATGGATATGTTCACATATTCAGCTAGAAAATGGTTTCTAGTTGTCTCCTTCTCCAGACAGTTCAGAACAATATTATTGGTGGCCTAAAGAGTGACTAAGCAGCTGGGACATGTTTGTGGGAACATTGAATCCATCTCTGTGAATTAGGATCATTGTAGAAGATATCTGACTGCCACATAGAAAAGAATTAATCATAAAGTTTTGTCAGTAAGGATATTTTGATCTAAAGTTCCACAAGTTATGCAAACTAAAAAAAAAAAAAAAAAAGGGCAGAAAATGTGATGAAACATGTTAGTCTCTTGAGTCTTTGCTAAGTATGAAACAGGTATCATAAAGTGTTTTGTTTATTTCAGGCTGTCCAGCCTTCAGAACTACTGGCCATAGTGCTTTGTCTTTGGAAGGCTGGAATTCCCCGTGGCTGTTGTTCACACTGACCTTTACATTGGCTCATTGTCCATACTCGACATGGGTCAAGCAGAAAAAAGCTGCTTTCCTCTTGTCAGTCAAACTGAGTCCTTTCTAATTTGTCCTTTAAGGCCATGTCATGCCTTTTGTGAATCTTTCGGACATGACAAATCATATGAGAATGTGTTCCTTGAGGAAGGCCAAAGTGTCTTTTTTNTGAAGAAGGCCAAAGTTTCTTTTTTTTTTTTTTTTTTTTTCACAAAAACTGTGAAAATCCCTTCAAGCATTTACTGCTGCTAAAAAAAAACAACAACCCAAAAACAAACAAACAAAAAACCTAGATGCATTAGAGATTCACATGGGTCAGTTATTCTAGTCCTAAGATTAACTTCTGCCTTTTGAGTTCCCTGTCTTAAAAAAGTTTTTTCCATGAAATAGCTATACATGAGGAGCCACTTTCCTGATCCCCTGGGAGAGTAGCTATAGAGTCAGACACGGACAGACAATTTTAGCTGGTAAAAAACAACCCAACTCCTCTTTGAAGAGCACATTAACTTGAAATTTTGCCCACAGCTACATGTTTCGTGGACCAGAACTGATGTTAGTCCTGCTATTGCAAAGAAAGAACAGAATTAATGCATGACTCTTTTCATTAGCTCTCTGAATATGCCTTGTCTTCTGTTATGTAACAGCCTCCTGTGAAAACTAAATATGCCCCTGGGATATTTTGCAGAAAATAAAATGATTTCTGGTGCTAAATACATGGGCCAGAGGTAACACATTGTTCAGTGTGGTGTGGTAGAATCAGGCTTTTTCATTCTGTCCAACAGTCAGTTGCTGCTACTTACATTTAGTTTCAGGACTCGATGAGCTCTAATTAAAGTGATTAACCCTCAAAAGAAAGAAAGAAAAAACAAACAAACAAACAAAACAGAAAACCGAAATTTTAGAAATGTAGGCTACAAAATGTAGAAAGGGGACATAAATTAATAAACACATTTAGAAAGCTACTTAAGAAAAGAAAATTTCTTCTATAAAATAAAACAGATTTTAATACACTGAAAATATCCTCCAGTTATTCTGAGTTATTTTGCTTATATATGATGCCAGCTGATTTCCTGGCTCCAGAAATTTTTGAAAGGAGCTGAGTATGAGCCAAGTGGCTGAGGTCAGCAGATAGCAACTTCTCTTAGGATTAGGGCAGAGCTACAAAGTAGAATGTGTCTCAGCTCTCTAAATGGTTTTGCAAAAAAATCAGATGGCCCTTTCTTTGGGCCCTTGAAAAATGCATTTTCACTGCATTATCTGATAGTATCTTAAATTATCCTAAAGTGTTGTCTTATCAGGAAAGCAATATTAAAACAGCCAAGTTGGAATTCATGCTGTTAAACTAAAGAAAGTCAAAAATACATTTCCAAGCAAATTTTTTGTTTGAAGATTCTTTTCCTAATCAATAGAGACAAATACTTTCAGAGAACCACCCAACCATTCCAAAAGTACAGATTGCAAAAGTAGAGACAGGTGGTGCACATGGCCCTGCTGTATTTACCTCTTCTCCTGAGTGCAAAAGGCAGCTAGATGAGGAGTCAAGAATTGGTTCTGAATTTCCAGGTGGACAGACTTAAGAGATATCATTCCATTTGCAAGGTATTCTTAAAATATTAATGCCTGTGACCCTGGACTTACTCAGCCACTCTTTCATAGAGTCTCTTACTGCAGGTATGAAATGGAGGATTGTTTCTTTTAGGACTTTCTATCAGATTATCATAGTCATACATCCAAAGATACAGATTTTGTTTAGGAAATTTATCAATACAGACTTAACTATAAGTTTCATATTGTTAAGTACTAAAGAGTGTGAAAAATCCCATGACACCAGAGCTCCAGAACTGCCATTGATTTACAAGAACTTTCCAAAAAAAGAATAATAGAGTGGTAGAATGGTTTGGGTTGGAAGGGACCTTAAAGACCACCTTATTCAACCCCCTGCCATGGGCAGGGACATCTTCCACCATCCTAGGTTGCTCCAAGCCCCATCCCATCTGGCCTTGGACACTGCCAGGGACAGGGCAGCCACAGCTGCTCTGGGAACCCTGTGCCAGGGCCTCCCCCCCCTCACAGGGAAGAATTTCTTGCTTATCATTTAAACCTATTCCCTCTGAGTTTAAAGTCTCTACACCTCGTCCAAAATGAAGCCTCAGACCCTATTTGGGGTCCATTAATTTTTGTTGAGTTTTTGAAAGGTATATTGCATCTTGCCTGGTCTCTCCCTCGTTGCATTTACTGAAGGAATAAAGTCACCTAGAGGACTTTCACCTCATCAGCTCATTCAGCAGTATTAAGTGAACTTTGTTTTATGTTCAGACAGTTTAGCAATGATGCCTTTTATATGACTAATTTATGTCAAACATGTCAAGATTGTTTTTTCAGGAGTACTGCATCCACCATGGCATCAGTTAGCAGCCATTCAATACACAGCTGCATACATAAACAAGCAAAGCATCAAACATATATCTTTTCTACTTAGAAAATATTCTAGAAGTAAAAATATGGCAGAATTTCAATATACAAAGTAGATTTTCTTGAGAACTTACTGTAATTTCCTGTCCTTGAGCACCCTTTTTTGAATTTTCTTTTATAGTGCAACAACATGTAACTTAATTTTTTCATCCTAGTCAGATAGCAAGAAGACAAAACTCAGTGAGAATTTTTAATATCTGAGGAAGAGAACGTGTGCTGGTTTATAAGATAGCTGTCATATGGCATTGACAATGTTGTTGTCATTGCCAAGGAGTCCAGTGTTGTATCCAAATGAGAAGTTATGACAAAGAGGTACCTTATTTCACTTGTACTGTGGCCATGACTTTTAGCCACAGTTAATGTTTGTAAGAATGTCAAAGTGATTTAAATGGTTCAGCACCACTTTTAAAAAATTGTCATCTAGCAAGATTCAGACTCTCAGCTCAGAGTTTTTCAAAGAATAGTAGGTATTTAAAAATTATTAGAAATGTATATGCAAGCTCAAAATTTTGGTGGTTTTGTTGTTGTTGTTGTTGTTGTTGTTGTTGTTGTTGTTGTTTTTGGTTCGTGGTTTTTTGTTATTTGTTTTTGGTTTTTGTTTTTTTTTTTTTTTTTTTTTATATATATTTNTTTTTTTTTTTTTTTTTCCTAATAAATATTCATGTTAGGTGCTTAATCCATGTTGAGACACTTCCCATCCACCATGGAAGGATCATTTCTATAATACCCACAGAATGTGCATAGGAGACAAAGAGGAGGACAATTCTTCCTTTTTAGCTCTTCTGATGCCTTCATAGAATACTGAAGGACCTGATTGTCATTGTAGTCCTAAAACGTAATAAAACAATGTTGTTGAAACAAGGCCTGTGGAATATCAGGTCAGTTTGTAGTGCAATACCTCAGAGACATCATTGATGTTTGAAGTACCACATCATTCTCCAAGAGCATCTGCTCTCCTACCTGCCTCTCTATTGAACACAGCTCAAGTTACCCCAGCACTGGCTTCAAATTATTCCTTTCATACTTCTCCCTTTAAGTCACTGCATTCAATAAATATAACATTAAAAGAAGGTACCTCACTTGAAAATTGAATAAAATATTTCTCTTCAGTGTGGCTTTGGCTGTTACAGCATTGAAGAGAAGACATGAATGTAGATTATGTATTACCTGCTGTCAGGACTCCTTGAGACTGGAAATGTTTCAGGTGCAAAAGGATTAAAATGGGACAGATGTTATCAGGTGTTTGTGAGTCATGATAGGTGTTATTGATCCTATTTACCTACCTTAGATTCAGTCTCTAAATTAGGAACTCAGTATTCTGAAACTGGCAATTTTTCTTCTTAAAGAGCATATCAAGGAAAAGGAAATCTTTCGGGAGAGAATTGCAATTCTCTTTGAAGCAGTTTCCATATCATATAAAGCTTTTGCATTAATTTGCAATAGAAGCAAGAGTTACTACCAGATCCACAAACATATAAGTAATTTTAAAATTTCCACATATTTTTCTTTCACTCTTGGGCAGTTTCTTCTAAATCTAATGAAAGGTCAGTTCTGTTTGCTTTCTTACTTTGCTTTTGGCTGTTTTTGGTTTTGGGTTGGGTTTGGGGTTTTTTGTTTGTTTGTTTTTGTTTTGTTTTGGGTTTTTGTTGATTTTTTTTGTTTTGTTTTGTGTTGTTTTGTGTGTTTTGGCTTTTTGTTTTTTGGGTTTTTTTTTCTGAAATTATATTAGTGTAGTCAAACTATTGAGAAAACATTGTGGTTTTTAAATTCTGGAAATTGTTTTACAGTAGGAGAAAGGAAGACTGGTCCTGCAATATTTTGTCCCAATTTTTTATTTGGTTTTGAAGATATTGTATTCATTCTGTATATTGTTTTTGGAAATTCAAGTGAAGCAAAGAGGTATTTAAAAAACTAGTATCTATAGACTGAATATTTGGCCAAGAAACATATTGAGAGAAAATACAACAAAACTCAAAACACAGACATAGTATTTTCCAGATCCTATAGTTTCAGTTCTAGGGATTTCTGTCTAGCTCTTTCAGCAAGAACATTCGAAGAAAATGTAAACTAAGAAATTTTTTATGATTCCTTAAGCCCAAAGTTTGATTAGAAGTACTGTTACCTCCCAACCCTTCCCTGTTCCTGGGAAAAATTCCCAGGAAGAAAGAAAAACAGGGTAAAAAGACCTGTGAGAAACACTGAAAAGCTTTAGGAGAAAAAAAAAAAAAAAATCAGTTTTTAAGTTATGCTTAACATTTGATGGTAAAGGAAGTACAGACTTCAAGCTCTGTTGGAGGAGACTGATCAGGCTACATTTCCCGTCATGACATTCACTAAGAAATTATAGAAATTTCTTTTCAGTCTCCATAACATAAAGCAAGTAGAGCTTGCTTATTCTTTCCCAGAGAGCAAAAAGACTCATGAGAGGAATAGGCTGGAAATAAGTTACAGACTAACCTATATCTCCACTACTCAATGTAGAGAACTTGAGTTGCTCGGTGTGTATGCAGGAAGGGTAAAGCAATTTAGTATTGTTGTAGATGACCAGCAAATTACAACCCCCGAAAGCAAGGAAGAAACAGGAAAGATGTTATGATTTAGATGTGTAATGATACTTCCACAGGACACTGCTGTCTAAATGCTACTCATACATCAACCCTTGCTCTCGGCTGTATGTGAAGTCAAAACAAGAAGATTCTAAAAGCTGAATTCATGGGGAGAAATCCTAACCCCACTGAAGTGAGTGAAAAGAGTCCCCACTGTCTTAAACTGAACCCATGTTTCACACCTGGCAATTGCACAGTGTGATGGGAAGTTCCTGTTCCAAATAGTGAATGGGCTTAAAATAGCACAGACAGCCTGGTGAAACAAGGATGTACCTTATTCATAAAAATTACAACATTGTGGTTATGTCATGCTTCTCAGGATTTTTTTTTTTCTTGTGTAGTTTTCTCACTTATTAAAAGATTTTTAAAAAATATTTAGAGCAGTGTTAGGATGAGGTCAGGCTCAGAAAGTAATTTAATATGATTATAATTATTCAAATTAATGAATTTTTCAGATTAATAAATCTGATGAGACATAAAATTATCTGATTTATAACTATGCATTACTAGACCTGAAATGTCAGTTATTATCTCCATGTTTTATACTTTGATTGTTATATAATTTTATGCAGCTTCCAGAATAGGTTCAAAAGGAAGAGAAATAAGAATTTTCTAGCTACTATTTCCATTAGGTTGCCAGACAAGGGAGTAACACTCAGAGTTAAATTTTCTGTGATTAACATAATCTGAAATAAGATACCATAATGTTAGTAACTGGCATTGTAAACAGTTCCATTGTTTAATGGAAATCCAGGAACTGGGTAATTCAGAAATAATTTACAGTACAGTAACTTTTTTTCAGCCATATTCTTAGTCATTGTGGTGCATACTCTGCTAATAAATAAACTGAAAACTGTGTATTTTCCATAAAAGAGCACAAAGATATTTATCTTACAGGTTGATCATTAGGTAAAAAGCCTTTGCGGGTAGGAACAATATCTTGACCGGACTCTGAGCAGTGAGAAAAAAATCACTGGCAACATTTTTTTTTGTTAGTGATGGATTGCAGGGTTAGTAATTACTGAGGATGTTGGCCTCTTTATGCAGCACGAACGTCAGGAACCTGTCTCTTACTGCTAGAGATCTTTTGATGGTTAGAATAAGTAGAAAAAAAGCTCTGCTGTGCTAGTTAATTCATAATTTACAAAATTTGGCAACTGACTTGATTGGAGCCCTGAATTTATCCTATTCTTGACACAATGCCTTATTTTAGACTTCATTTCCTCTGGTGAAAGTTTTCTCATTTAGTACCTGTCCTGTTTTCCTCTAAAATATAGTGCAATGGGAATGCAGACCTTGTGCAGAAAATGGATTAATTCCTGATGGGTTTCTATGTGCAAATTTATTAGAAAAGCAGAATGTGATTCTGCAAACCTGGACTGTTCTTTGCTGAAAACTCATTTTGTCCCATACCAACACCACTGGGATTTACACATCCAGTTCTAGATGAATAACACAAAGGCTTCTTTATCCTCCAGCCCATAATGGTTTGGGACATTCCCTCAAGGGAAACACCCTAAAATATAATTTTTAAAAGTCTTCCCACTTCACACACACACAAAGAAGTACAGTTACCTCTAAGTAAAGATTTTAATTTTGAACAGAAAGCAAAACAAAAACCACAGCACGGGGGAGTACCAAAATAAGCTTTAGGGCCTTTCTCTGGAAGAAAAGTGCACCCATACAGCTACTGCAGTTAGCAAAATCGACTGTGGAGATAGCATGGACTCTCATTTAGCTGAGAAACCAGCATCTGGCAATGACTGATATAAAAAGCCTAGCTCACATATTACCTTGTGTCAGTTGCTTTTTTGGGTAAGCACATGATATTAGCACAGTTAGGAAAACATAAATCTCAACGTTGAATGTCAAAAACCTCCCTTACTTCCTGTGAATTTCTGGAATCGAACTATGTAGAAGATTTTCTGTAGCTGTTAAGGCCAAGGACGATATCCAACTTTGCTCATAATTCAGGCCCCATTTCAAATCACTGAGCCATCAGAGACAGAATCCATGAGTTTGGGGTCCAGGTTCAACATCAGACATTTTGTTGGAAATGTTCTGCCCATGTACTGTTCATTTTACATCTTCCATAATAAAACTACTGAAAAAAATCTCTTCCAGTCACCTCCTCCGCTCATTTCATAGGTATGGCTAGAGCTATTCCCATTCTTTTTATATCACATCCATTTCATATTAATGTTCTGCTGGTCTCCAAAATCGCTGGAGGAATTTTTATGTTCTCTTACAGAACACCATTACTTTCTCTGCAGCAGGCCTGGGCTGACACATCTGAATCCCCAAGTCTCAGAGCTGTGCCATAAAAAATTGTCTGGATGGTCAAAGCCAAGGAGTGGTGGTGAATGGAGTTAAATTCAGCTGGTGGCTGATTACTCTGGTGTCATCCAAGGCTCAGCATTGGGAACGGTCCTGTTTAATATCTTTGTTTATGATCTGGACAAGGGGATTGAGC
>VZTG01005746.1:307852-369914 GCA_013397845.1 Melanocharis versteri | reverse complement strand
TTTTTTTTTTTTTCTTACTTCACCACAGTCTACCAAAAATATTTTAATCACCTTTTGAATGTTTAATGTAACAATGAATCTCATGTGTGAAAAAATTACTTGGACTTGAACAAAAACCAAACCAAAACAAAACAAAAGCAAACAAAACCCCAACAAACAAACAAGAAAAACCAAACAAACTAAAAACCCCCTCTAAAACTACAGCTCCTTCGTTCTCACATATAACAGTTTTCAAGGTTCTAATAATTTTTGGTTTCCTCGGACTGGATCATTAGTAGCACATCTGAAAAATTTACAAGACAACTGGTTTCACCTACGTTTTCAATGCAGCAAGAGTTGTGTCTTTTGGAAAAAGCATTTATACTTCTCAACTGAGATTTCAAAATCACTCCTAGGAAAATAAGAAGTGATATTAAATGGGTACTGATACTGCAATTGGACAACAGGCTCCTGTTAATCTTCTCTAAAAAGCAGATGAAACATAATTCCTCACATAAAGCTAATTCTGTGGTTTCCTGGTTCCTGTGGGCTGTACTAGCAGATGGTATCAGCAGCATTCCTTCAGCTTTGGCTAAGACTCAGCTTTTCATTTCAATTTGTCTCTTTTTAATTTCAACCATGGGCACTATATACAGTAGCTGCTCCAGTTAGTCAAATAATTATTGCAAAACACCATTTGTGGTGAAATTTAATGTCTTCCTACTGAGCAAGTACTTTCAGATAACATTTTTTATTTCTTGGCAGCCAGATTTAGAGAGAGTCCAAATGACCTTTTATCATAAGGTACTGAAGGCAGATCCATGGATACGTCTTGTAGTGTCACAGAGCGTTCTTCTTTTTCAACATTTTTGGTCTCTTTTGCTGTGTTACTTTTCAAGGGTCTTTCCATATCACCTATGTGCACAACTGGCAGTACAAAGAACCTTCAATCTGCAGCAGAGCCTGGGACTGAGGTAGAACAGTTTGGAGCTGCTGCTACATCTCCTCATTGGTAGAGATGGTTCTCCAAAAGGTAGAAGTCTCCATCTAACCTTGTCAAGCATGGTTAGCAAAAATTTAGAAGGTGACAAAGTATTAGCAATTCAGCTAAGAAAGTGTTACAGATTTCAATAATGAGACTGAATGGGCAAATAGATGGGCAGAATTAAGACTTCATGGAAAATGTGATGTATAATTATGTACAAAAGTGGATATATGAAAAATAAGCATTATATTAGTGGTAATTTTTTTACATAAGAATGTGCATTGTAAAATTCTTCATGTTGCAATCTTATAATCAAACAAAATTGATGCTCAGAGACCATGGAAAAAGGGAACATAACCTTGGTGGAATATTTGAAAATGAGCTATGGCTTAAGGATAAAAATTTGTATGTTTTAATTAGTTTTATTGACCTCATGTTGAGATCTTTAAACTCATTCTCCATTAATTGCATCCTCTCAATTTTTATTTTTACTGATGAGATTATAGTCTGTGATAGTTATTTTTAAAATAATTTTTACCTATAAATAATGACTGTTAACTAGTGAAAAGGTCTATTATTTAAATAGCAGAGCCATATCTTGTTTGCTGCAGAGCAAAATAGTCCATTTTAAATTAAAAAGAAAGTGCAAATTTTTCCTACTTTTACTACTTTTTTATCAGGACAGTTTATTAGTAAAATTTTGCCCGTAGTGTTATGATAAACTAATGTCACACAAACCCCTTCTCCTGAGATTACGAAGACTATTTATTGCCTCAGTCATTTTAAACGCCATTAAAGTGCCCAGAGAGACTAAAATAACAGCATTCTCCTTCATGACGTAATAGTATGAATTTAGTTATGTACAGCTGTCTTTGTAAACATTTCCTAGGGTAACCCTTAGTACCTTTGATACAGTAGAAGATTTGTGTCTCAAAAAAAAAAAAAAAAAATCCTACAACTTTCTTTTACTAATTTTAAGGCTCTTAGAAATATAACTCTGTCCTTGGTGACATTCATCAAATATTTACCAAATGTGTCCTTCCACATCATCTTGGTATGTAACTGATGAAACATTTAAAAGCTGTCAACAGTGGTATATTTATGTTTGACTGCAAAATCATTACGTTGCCTATAAACGTGGCCATCATGCACTAAACCTGTGAAGGAAAAAAAAGGAGAGAATGTCCCTCTGGTATTTTCTGGGCAGGTGTTGCAGATTTTTGAGTTATAAGTTTGCTTTTGCATGTGCCAGGTGTCCTCTTCACCTGATAAAGTGTTGGGGTGATGCTGGGGAAGAGTGGATAGGAAGGTTGTTGGCATTGTGTGATTACCGACCAGTTATAGTACTTTAATGATGAGAGGCAGACAAAAGTATGTCTGTTAATTAATTAAATACCATCAATTTATAAATATATAGAACAAAATATCACAATAATTAACATCACCTCACTATTAAGGAACATAAAGAGCGTGCCTTAATATTTATCAGCATCCATCTGCTTTGTTGGATCAAAACTGTATTTGTTAAATATGAACTTATTAAGAGGATAAGGACAGAGAGAGGGTTAGGTCAGCAGGAGGACAGGTGATGTGCAGTGACCAGCTGTGACAATGGATGATCAGCTTAAAGCAGGCAGACTGATAAGAGTAAAAAGAGTTAATAAGTGAGAGGATGAAACCAAGAAAAATAAAGATTAAACAGCACGAATAAAGTTCCTAGCGCTGAAGTCTATTAGTGTATGAAATTATCTGCTGTAGGAAATGATAGATATCCTATTTTTTGACTCACTGCACACTAGATGGGATAAGGTATTCATAAACAGACAATAGTAGGGGAAGAAAAAGCTCTATTCTTAAAAGCAGAAAAGCAACAAAATAACCTTAACAAGCCTTTCCAATTTTGTAATTTCCTTGGGACTACTTACCTGACTTAGTGGCAGATACTGCAGAGCAGTCTGTCTGTCTGAGATTTTTAATAGGTTGTTTTAATAAGCCTTTCTCGTGATTTGTGTTTCTGATACGAACAGCAATTACCCAGCCAAGTAATGAGACTCTAATGAACATGTCTTTCCTAGATTACTTTAGAAGTTCATCAGAAAAGCTAATAGCATTGTAAAACTAAAATCTACTTTTTCCCCCCTGTCAAGACGCATCTGATTGTTCTACTAAGTGCCTTCTACAAAAACAATGGAGAGAAAAATAAATATATATAGGTCTGTGCACATGTGTGACCATAAAATATATGTTGTTTTTATCTACAGTATGATATAGAACAAAGAAAACAAATTTGTTTCTGTGTGGTCTGATCTACATGTGTACATCAATATATTTGTTTTCACTGCAGGTTTCATGCCAAAGTGTACCTCCCCTATGTACAGAAGGGAGGTTTCTAATATTTGGGGAATTTTAGTTATTTAGTACTTAAAAGAAAAAAAATTAAATTAAAAAATTAGAAGACTCGAACAAGGCTTTGAACTGCAGTTCAAAGCAGTGCCATAAAGGATGGCAATGTACAGTGAAGAAGGGAACATTAGGGTGATGATTTAAATCTGTTTGCAGAGGCATGAGCAATCACCCTGTTTCACTGAGCTAAATAATCAACATTTCTGTACAACCAAGGGTTGCAAACCATCTAACTTATAACTTGGACACATAAAAGGTTAAGGGGGAATTTGTAAAGTATTTGACTGGCAAAAAAAAGGATAATATTACACATTCACTTTAACAGATTTTAACAATTATTTTATGATGGATCAAACACATCTTAGAAGGGCTGATTTCCCCTCTCTTATTACACATTAAACCTTCTAAGACTAACTCTACTGTTTAGTTCCCCATTAAATAAACATTTGATCAGAAGAATCTCACCATGAACAACATGAACAACATGAACAACAGCTCCTGAATGATGTGATTCGAAAATTTTCATGGCAGTATATCCTAATTGAAGCTGTGTAAGGAGTTTGTTTTAAAGGGCAATTAATGTACGCAGCAACCTCATGACTTCAGATACTCAAGGTTGACCTTGAGTTCTGCAACAGAATAATACTGTGAATTGTTTTACTGGAATAGATTTAAAAGCAATTTCAATTTTCAGTCATTTTGATAAGGGGATGTTTTTTGCTTTGTTTGGTTTCTTCCCCTCAGGTGATTTTATTTGCTGATTTGTTTGTTTGTTTTGGTAGATATTTGCCTCTCATGGTGTGTCCTTAAAGAAGGAGGAGAAAGCAAAACAGATAGTGTTGATATCACTACTTGGAAATAATTATTTCTTTATCATATCTAAATGTTTCCCAGACAGATTTTCTTAATAGGAAATTACTTAATAGCAATGAGATTAACTCCAGGTGGATGCTTTTCTGGTTCAGGAATTTAAATTCCAGTTTTAGCCTTTGAAAGCTTTTAAGGTGTTGATTTTAAATGGCTATTCTTTTAAGGCCAAAGAGGAAAAATAAATGTTCAAAATGTAGGAAGTTTTATTTTCCTACATTTAGTCAGGAGAAATGCAAAGAAACAGGTACTCTTTTTTTTTTTTTTTTTGGTAATTTTCTTGACACCGCTAACATAAAAATTGCTGATCATTTGTGTCAAACAAGATTCAGTGAAAAAAATATCAATTCAGTCCTGCTGTTTTGACTAAGGAGAAATATGAATAGTTACAGCAAAAAACTTTTTTATCCCAGAGAGAGACCTGGAATGCAGATTCCTAGCCCAAGGACCTCAAAACTTTTCCTTCTGGAACTCACTTTCTTTCTTGCAGGTTAGAAATTACACTCCTTGAATTCAAAGTGTGTAATTGCTGAGATAAACAATTCAGGAACAAACCTTGCCTTGCAAATTGATGGCTGCAGATTGCTGGTGTACAATGACAAATGATGACTCTGCTTAGGATCTGTTTGCAAGCAGAGAAATAGAGGATGGGCTACGTGCATCAAACACTTAAATTACACTGAATAATGTGACTGGTTTCAGTCAATAGTTAAGTGGAAAACATCAGAAAAAGGAACCGGTGGTTTCACAGGGTAGAAAAACTGGCACAATATAAGAGACAGAAGGGCTGTAAGGTTTGGGAGGGATCTCCACAGATAAAAGTTTGGAGCATTCACAGAGGAACAAAAAGAATATCAGGAGGGATAGAACACAGGAGCTGGAAGGAGAGTCACAACTACTGATTTTAATGAGAAGTTGCTCAGTCTGTGTCTTCATGAAAGTGGTGATCATTGGAATGGCATAAACCCAGGTACTCAAGTTCAGTAAATGGTTCTTCTTAGCAGAGAGCTGGTGCCAGAAAATTAAATCCTTCAATAAAGTCACATATTTGGATTTGAAATTTACTCTTGGAACCACGTAACTTATATCAGTGCATTCCATCACCATGCATGTCCACTCATGAGTGCACAACCTCAAGCACCAGACTGAGTGCCAGACTGAGCACTGATAATAGAAAATTAAAACTCTTAGGTTCACAGAAAATATAGAGGGAGGGAAATAATAAAAAAAAATGTAGCTTTAATAGCTAAGCATTCATGTATTTGGATACTGACCAAAACACCTTTTGACCTTTTTTTCTTTCTTTTTTTTTTTTTTTCAAGAGGTGAACATGTTCTCTTTTGCTTTATTTGACAACTGAATACAATTTACACAGAGTTCTAAAAATAGTTTTTAGCGTTTTTTTTTTTTTTTTCCTTTTCTCTAATCTAGCTTATATGGTAGCAGGTACTTCATAAGTACTTAAAAAACATTAAACAATGGTAATTTTACAAAATGATTCTTTAATCCACTGTTATAATATCCTGACAGTTTTGCATTGCTTCATGGAAAACAAATGACAAGAAAAGTGTCATTGCTAGAGAACAGGGTTAATGTATATCCCTCATTTATGAAAAATAAAGGGCGAAGACGGTTTTAGAGTGAACACAAAAGTCATACATAAGGGAAAAAAGGTTTCAGATTTGATGGAGATAAAGAGTGTCATTACTCACAGAATGCACGGAGAGAAGTGGATTACATAAAAGAAAAGCAATAACAAATATATTCTTATTGAATAAACTTTTTGTATTTATCTCAGTATTTTCTCTGTCAGCGATAGCAATGAAAAGAACAGGAAAGCCTATACAATAGACCTTTGGAAATGTCACTGTCTTATGTACAGTTAGTTCAGCATTTTATTCATCTCACTTTCTGCTTGACTCCTTGGGGCATCACTTTGTGTAAATTCTCAAGGGAAGGGACCATTGGTTTGTGTTTACCCTGGCCAGAACTGGGTGGAAAACTCAGGCAAATTGTGCAGCTGAACGTTGCTGTTAACTCTTCCTCAGTAATCACAGCCATGAGAAAGCTATGGAACAAGCACATTTTAATTTCAAAGACAACATCTTTTGGTATGTTCTTATCCTATTGTTCGGATTGAGGTCCCTAGGATTTTCCCTCGGATGTTGCACATATGTTGCTGAAAAGCAGATTATCTTCTATAATTTGTGTATTTGTGTGACTGCCGTGTTTAAGTCACTGTTTGTATCTGAGCCACGGTTTTGTTTTATACAAGCAAATTAAACTGGATCTGCCAAAGCCATATATCCCTGTTATCCCTGTAGAAATGAACCAAGCTGCATGACACTTGCTAGTGCAGTAATTTAACAAGATTAATGGGAGATTTCCTCTTACCTTGTGAACCCAAAAATCCATCTCTTTGTTCACGCTAGATTAGTTTTACTCTTTGCAAGTGGCTCATTCCTAATTTTACATTCTTCAAAGATTATGAATAATACCAGATTGTAAATTTCCAGTACAGCATTTCAGCAGGATGCTCTCTGGGATTTTGATTTCAATTCTACCTTGAGACTTGAAAAGCTATTTTCATCAAATATATCCTGGTCTCTGGTTCTGCGCATATTTATCTTGTGTCTTCAGATTCACGGCATATTTACTTTACAAAAACATCTCTACATAAATAAAACTCAGAACATGGGAATCATCCTAGCACAGGAGGCTTGAATCTTGTTGCCACTGTGGAAAAATAATTTGGTTTTCCTGTGCCCAGATACAGCTGGAGCACATTGTTTTCAGCTGGAAAAAAAAATAAAATATGAAGGGGTTTCTTTTCGGCAAGTTATCCTCACAATGACCTACTACTTCAGGTATATGGAATGTATTGTTCCAAACAGTATGAAGAGGTGTTATAGAATGTGTTTCTTTCTGGACTAGGTGACTATTTTAATTAAAATAGTTTTTTATTTTATTCATAGAATCACAGCATCACTGCTTAGGGCTTGGAGGGACCTCTGGAGATCATCAAGACCAACATCCATGTTCAAAGCAGTAAACTGCAGCAGGTTGCTCAGGGTTGTGTCCAGTTTTGAGTACCTCCAAGGACAGAGAATCCAAAACTTCTCGGGGCATTTTTTTTCCACTGGCTGACTACCCTCACGGTAAAGAATAATAGAATCACAGATTCACTAAGGTTGAAAAAGACTTCCAACATCATCAAGTCCATTTCATCCTGTCCTTAACTAGAATTTCTTAATATTCAGATAAATAAATAAATAATGGGTTCAGGTACAGCCAAAAGTATAAGAAATCTAGTTTTTCAGTGGTCAGGTTTTTTGAGGTAGCAACTTTGATAACTTTTTTTTCCACCACTCCAGGTAATGCTGCAATTTCAATTTGTTTTAGAATGATATAGAAAAGGTGAGAGGATAAAAAAAAATATTAATTCTTCATGTAAAACCCATGCAAAATCCTTACTGTAACAGCCAAGTGGAAATTCAATCAAGTCGAGGTTCTATATTTGCTTTTGTTAACAACCATGTCAGAAAAAAACTTGGAAGTTAGCAACAGTTCCAATACATGTGAAAACTATGAATGTGTGTGGCAGAAGCATAAATATGAGCAGATCAATAGGAATCTAACTTCAAAGGGGCAAGAAAGATGTATTTGTGCTATTTTATGGATGTAGAACAGCATCACCATAAAAGTTTATCCCAGAAGATCAGTAGAATAAATTTAAAACCCGTTTCATTTGGAAAAAGAATCTCCAGTAAAATTGTAAAGCACATTTCTAGTAAACTTCTAGTCTAACATATTCTGATACAGGTCAAGATTCTTGCACATATTGTTTTAACTTTTTCCATTGTTTGAATAGCCCCAGAAGTGTATTTGTGTTTCTTTTTTCACAAATATTACAAGATCTATTCCATTTTTCCTAGGGCTGAATGTTGAATGAAGCATATTAAGTGCTAATTATAAAAGGAAAAGGAAGATTGGAACTATAAAAACAAAGAAAGTCATATATTTGGTTTTCAATATGAATTTCTCAGTGGACATAAGGACAGAAAAATATTTGACAAATAAATCCCTCAAAACTATCCTTTTTAAAAAATTTCTATTTTGTCTTTTTCTTTTTTTCTTCTTTTCTTTTTTCCTTTTTTTCTCTCTTTGATTTTTTTCTCTTTTTCCTTTTTGCCTTTCCCTTCCCTTCCCTTCTCTTCCTTTCCCTTCCCTCCTATGGTCCTCATTTATGTAATTAGATATATTCCAGCAATGTGAGTGGAACCCCTCATTTTCAGATACAATAATCTGAGAAATTCAAAGCCAATTATGTAGCATCTAGATGAAGAAATTTGATTTGACATTTCACGATACAACATTATGACAGTTGCCATTTTCATGAGTGTTCATAAAGATATAAATAGAGATGGACTTCAGCCTAGATTAGATAATTTCTTAGATAATTAAAATATTATATACAATTAAGAATGAAGTCACTGTGGCTTCCACACCTGTACAAGGGTAGCCTGGGTCCTTAAAAGAGCAATTCAGGTGTAAAGTGAACTGACTGTTCTGTTCTTAACTACACCGGCAGCCAGAACTGATTACACCATTAACTTACTTAAGTCCTGAAAGTTCATGGGATCAAAACAGATCTTTGTATTCTGAATGTGTTCTGGATCAAGGGTGTTCTCAATATATCTCTCAATATAGTTGAAATTTTATCTAAATATTCTGTACGTCAGAAGTTCTCTGTGGCTCACTTCGTCCTCAGCTCTAAAGCACAGAAAAAGCCTTGCATGCACGAGGCAGAGATATGGAAGTTTAAGTGAAAAATGTTAAATGACATCTTCTGAAAGACAGAGGAAAATGAAGTAATGGAACACATTAAAATTTAAATACTTAAATACCAGGGTGAGGATCCAGAAATTGTAATTGTTTTTTTCCTCGTCATCTAAGTCTTTTTTATTCAATATATTAAATTATAGGTAATGAAACCTCCATGAGCTCTTACTTTCTTACAAAGATATAGCTACATTTTTGCTGAGGTTTTTTTTCTCCTTTCTGCTGTACTGCAATCTTGAAGACAATAGAAAATATTTTTTTAGTTCTCTGTTATCCTGCAGAGAAACGAATCAGTATAATAACATTACACCCCAAAGTGGTCCCAAGTCTGTAATAAGATTCTAATGTTGTTGTTGTGCTTTCAGGTCATAGAGCTTTTTTGTAGGGGTAAATTGTCAGGATCATCTTGTGCTTTGGGGAACTCCAGTTATCTTCAGTATGGTTTGAAAATTACCACTAAACAAGGTAGGAGAAGCTAATTCTTGTAGGCTGCTTGGATACTGTGGAAGCAATCAACAGATACAAATCACCACCTCCAACATTTCAGCAAGCCTCAAATTGCTTTCTGTTTAGTCACTTTTTCATTGCCTTGCTTTTCATCTTCCTTTTCTCTCCTTTCCTCCCTCCTCCTGAAAGTGTGTGTGTGTTAGTAAGTATGTTTGAAAAATTACATAAGATTGAATATTTGTGATAAAGATGTTGTAAGAGTTCTTGAAGTCAATTTAGTATTACATTATAGCCAAATGACCTAAGACTACCAATACCTGAATGTTGTTCAGATAATCCAAATCAGATCCTAAATGTGTATTTTATTTACATTCTTTATTCCACTTATTTTAATAATTTTACTCATGTGAATATGAACAAATGAAACAGTTTTTCATTATTTAGGTAATCAAAAATTTTGTATAATTTGGGTAGGCATCCAGAATAAGGTTCTCACTTTGGCTTCCTATATTTCTTCAAGACAAAAATGGGGGTGAACCCATTCAAATCCCTGTAATCTTGTGTGAAGCAACAGATTCTTTTTCCTGATGTAGAGGAAAAGCACTTCCCAAGCACTGTGCAAACTCTAAGGGATTTGGAAGTGCAAATGCACTGAGAGGAGAGGCAGTTTCATGGCACACAGCAGGATCTGGTGTGGCTTTTGCCTACTGAAGGCTTCAAAAATTTTTAGACTACACAGTCGCCTGCCTTATCCAGCCCAATGTTGCCAACTGCCACCTCCTAACACATCTCTGTGTAAGTTTTCTTGGCTACCTAACACAAGCAGGTATGTTAAACACTATGATTTTAACATCATGTTTGTCATTAGACTCATAAGACTTAGTGAGGCCACATCTGCAGTGCTGTGTCCAGGTCTGGGATCACCAGGATGAGACAGGGAGCTCCTGGGGTGGGTCCAGAGGGTTACAAGGATGATGAAGTGTCTGGAGCATCTCCCTCATGAGGAAAGGCTGAGGGAGCTGGGGCTGCTCAGCCTGGAGAGGGGACACAGCTGAGAGGGGCCCCCATCCCTGGGTGTCCCTGTGTGCAGGGAGGGCTCAGAGCAGGGCCCAGGCTCTGCTCCAGGCCCAGCAATGGCACCAGAGGAATGGGCAGGAACTGAGCCCAGGAAGTTCCACCTGGACACGAGGCAGAACTTCAGTCCTGGGCAGTGACCGAGCACTGGGACAGATTGTCCAGAGAGGGTGTGGAGTCTCCCTCACTGGGGATATTCCAGACCCCACTGCACACAACCCTGTGCCCTGTGCTCTGGTATGTGCTGCTTGAGAAGGGAGGTTGGACCAAATGACCCACTGTGGTTCCCTCCAACCCAAATAATTCTGTGTTTTCTGTGGGCTTGAATGTGAGCTTTAAGCTGATATTTGTCCATCCACATTATTTTATCCCCAATAAGCAAAGGACCTTCTGAATCGTGATATTGCTGCAGCATATGTCTTCCGAAGAGAAATCATCAAGGTGCCATATTTTCACAACATATCATTTGTAAATTGCTTGACAGTTATTTCTCCCATTATTATTTATCATGTTTCACTCCTCATAAACTGGAAAAAAAAAAAGGTTTATTTTCTGGTTAACAGGGTCTGAGAAGAAGATGTCTCTTGATAAATGACAGGATATGAATCAGGGTATATTGCACATTGTGAAACATTTTGCTGTAGTAAAAGTGCAACAAATAATAATTCTATCAGCTTTATTGGATATTGGTTGTTCAGTCTCATATGTTAAATGGATCTGCTGCAGCAGCTATCAAATCTAGTATAGCTGTAAAACGCACATTCCTAAGCTTTCAGGACCTGTTTATATAGTGAAGGCAGGGATAAAACAAAAATACTTTGCAAGAAGGCTGTGTTGAGCAGGGGACACAGGGGACACAGTGCCCACCAGGAGTGAGGAAAAACACCATAGACTTAAAGCAAGGATGTGCTTCGTAATTGCAGATACCACAGAAGTGATTGCCTCTGCTTTTAACTAAATAAATGAGAAATAATAATAATAAAAGTGGTAGTAATAATATTAAATTAAAGCAATCATACTAGTACAAGGTCTCCTGAGTGGAAGACACTCTTGAGAGCTTCTCAGAAACCTCTGCCTGGACTGATGAGTGGGTCTGCGCATCACCACGAACCATCTCAGTGTCTGCAGCTCTCCTCTGTCCCCTCTCCCTGAGAGCAGTCCTGAGCAGCAAATACAGTAACAAATTACAGTAAATCCACCCAAGCATCTGCCACAACAATCCAAGCTATTCCATGGCACACAGAAACATTGATTCATGGGAATAACCTCTCCCAGTATGATGTCCATGGGAGATTTGAAGGAGTGCAGGGCTACAGGCTAGTTCAGCGAGGTATCATAGAAAAAAGCACTTTTCTTTGGGGAACAGAGCAAGTTTAGCCATTTAAACTTAGGGTTAGAGAATAGTCTCTGGTCTATTTTGTTTATTGAGGTAGATTTAGATGGGGTACGTAATTTCTCAAACAAAAAAACTGACAGATAATCTGCATAAGACAATAAATGGTCAACAGTTTATTACTTGCCTCGGGGGCTGCCTGACGTAGCCACTGGATGTAACTTTTGTGGCCATACATTAGCAATAAAATTTTGCCATTCTTGTCATTTGAAAGGTTTTGATGATGGGGATACGGCCCAGAGCAAGCAATTTCATGAAATCCTCTACACCAGCTCATCAAGGAGCCAGAGCAAGTGTGTCAACAGATATTTTACAAAACAGTTATTACTTTAAGTATGTTTGCTGGGGAAAAATGAATTTTTTACCTGAAAGATGTTTTCCCACACCCGAATGGTAGGGAAGAATTTGGGCAGGAGACTAAAGGCAGAAAATCTCCAGTATACACATCGGGAGCAACGAGTTTGTAGCATATTATATAGAAAAATGAACAAAATCCTCAGCTTACAAACTGGGCTGTAGTGCAGCCAGCATATTTATTGTTCTCTTCTCATATCAGCTGGCTACTACTGCAGAGGAGATGCTGGCCTTGGTAAAAAGGAGAGTCAATCACCGCTGCTCCTTCTGTGGTCTCCTCATTCGTGGTCCAGAAAAATGCAGGGAATATAGCCAAGACCAAAGGCAGCAGCTCTGAGAGCAAAATCAGACACGTGCACTAGAAAAACCCGAAGGGCCACGCACAGCACAGCAACTGAGCTAAAGAGATCTTGATCTCAGGCACCACTGTTTATCGAACGAAGTTATAAATTAATGTAAAGCAATATGGAAGCAGGTGGGGCGCTCCACAAGGAGTCAGGAGTGGTTTCTTTCTATTCTCTGCCTTCAAATAGACCTCTTTCTGTGAATTAAGCTGGACATTTTTTCTCTTTGTGTCTTGTTCTTGCTCGGCTTTCTTTTTTTTGGCCTCTGCAGACCAAGTTGGCCAATCTCTAGGCTGTGTCTTGTCATGGAGTATGAAATCCAGCCTAACACTGGGACAGTCTCCAGACACTGCAGTAAAAAGTGATCTACCCATTTTCACATTGTGCTTTGGTTTGGAATTAAGTTGTCCTTACTTCAGTTTTCCAGTATTACTCTGTCTCTAGGTTTGTTGGTTTTTTTCTGGCTGCTAGAACAGCTTCTATATCACACTGTATTGAACCAGAATGGGTCAAGAAAAAAAAAAAAAAAGAAAGTTTTTTTTCTCGTTTCATAGAATATATATCATCATCCCAGGGATGAGGCCTGCAGGGCACATATTACCATGAGAGACTTAAAAGAGATCAGTCTGTTTGCCTTATTAAACAGAATGTTGGGGAGTGGCTTGCTTTCTGAATTTAAATACCCCAGGGGAAATAGAGACGTGGGCAAAATCTTTGCTCTAGCCAGCATTGAAACAAGCAGCAATGCCTGGAAGCTGAATTAAATTGCAGTTGAAGCCCATTCGTACTTGACAAGAGGCCCGGTCTTTCCTGCCATGCTTGACCACTGCATTGTGCAACCCCAGAAACTTCAAATCTTCGTCCTTCTTTGGAAGGTGCTGAGAAGAAACTGTAGAAATGGAAGTGTAGAGCCTTTGTGTTACTCTGAAGGAGGTCTGATTAGTTAGTTGTGCTTTAAAGCCTGAAAATATTGTATATTATTATGCCTACATACGACGTGCATCTGAGACTCTGTTAATGGGAAAAAACACTGAAGCAGATTATAAATTTGTTGGAACTTCTATTTCTTAATATTTGAGTAGAGGAACCCATAGTAAATAAATAGGTTCAATCTGAGGCTTAATGAGTCCAAAAGAGCAAAGTGTCTCTGTGGGAAGAACTACTTACTGGGATCATTATTGTTATTGCTGCAAGCACAGTCATAGAGGTCAAAATTTACCACATTTTTCTTTGTGGGAGAGAGGATTTTGCTTTGAGGGAGATATCTGGAAGTCTTAGAAAGCAGATCTACAGACTGTTAAGAAACTTACTCTGACAGGCTACATAAAATGGATAATTCTGATTTTTTTTTTTTTTTTCCAGCAACAAAGCAGCAGCTTGCTTTCTATAAGCACAATGGTTCATAAAACACCTTTTGATGACTGCTTTATCTGATAACCACAATTACTTGCAATGGGAAATGGAGTGTGACATGTTTATATGTACGGAGAACTAACCAGAGCCAGATATGATCTACATTACCTCTAAAATTCTCTACTTCCTTTTTTTTTTTTTTTTTCTAGTGCTGCATGCCTCCAAATATCTGTAAAGGGAGTGGGGTGGGACAACCAGCCTGTGAAAACACTCTTCAGCTTAATGCATCACAAAAACTGCACAAAACAAAAATAAAATATGGTAAAGATTAAACCTTTTTTGATGAAGGACTTAATATTGCTACTGAATAAATTCGTTTTATTACTTTTTTCAACAATATGCATGATGCCACATGGCCAAATAAATTCGAGTGTCTTTTTGACCTTTGGCTGGTTGATTAGGTTTTCTGTGGGTGACTGATGACTGTCATTGATTTCAAAGTGACTCTGATGATGATGTATGTGTGATGTGTGGCTTGATTTTCAAAAACACCTCTTGTTGGCCTCACTCTAAGTATTACAGGTCAATAACACAATTGCAGTGAGAGTAAAGCTAAGTCACTGATGAGTAAATGAGAGAAAAAATCCATGCACAAGAGATTTTGAGTTGTTTTTTTTTTTTTTTTTCAGGGAATACTTAGAAACCATCTTCTATCTAAAATAGGCAGTTGAACTCGACCTTTGAAAATTAGGACCAGTCAGAGGTTCACCAGTCTAACAATTTGAAGTACTCAAAATAGTAATTTTTGAAAGTACTGGTCAAGACATGGAAATTAAAAAAAAAAAAATTAAAAGGAATATAATACTCTCAATGTGTATGTTAAATTTTGCTTTAGTAATGAGAAAGAATTGAAATTATATTCTCACAGAGCTGAATTCACCTTGCATAAATTTGAGGGAAACAACATTATTCAGAAGCTATGTTTTCTGAAGAATGGCTAGACTTGATAATCATTTTAACAATTTGTGACTTTCTAGCACAAAATGAAAGAAATTATATTACTGAGACTATATTAGATAGTGTGGTCAATCAGTAGATTTATGGATCTCTGGGCATCATGGAACAACTCTGTGTAGCTAGGACTGCCAAAGAGGTTACACTGCTTGGGTGATGGCTTTTAAATTTACCTTTCAAAAGATGTGACTATATTTAGGCATCACAGAACTGAAACTCACTGAACCATCCCGAGCATACTCCTGCACAGTTTGTAGAAATGCTGTGAAAACATCCTGACACAGAGCCTTGTACATTTCAGCCCTGACCTCATTATAATTCCCATATTCCCTCCAACAAAAACCATCCAGCTTTGCCAAATTCTGCCAGCACAAAGTGGCTTTGTTGTAGAGACTCAGACAAAATGCCAAGTTTATTCCTGTGGGTGACCCAGGCAAAACGAGGTTTGAATGAGAAGAAAATACTCCAATACCCCACTTAGTACATGGAAGGGTGGAGAAAAGGGGTAAATATAAAGATGGGGATTCCATTAACTGTACAGGTGAACAGGCATGGCATTATACTCTGCTCCATTGTGGGGGTCACCACTGCAGCTGGAATACTCAATTTAATACAGCTTATTAATTTTATTTTTTTTAAAGATCACTGTATAGATCAAAAATTATTTTATTTCCTTCTATCTAATCATCATTATCCAAATATGCTTTGGGTACTTATCATTAGATTTGACAGGTATTATAAGACTATATCATATAACAGGTTGATATAAAACTTAATTTGATATCTTCAGAGTGCTCTGAACTTGAAAGGAGGTGTGCCATCCTGCATATTCTATGTGGTGTGTGGAAGTGTTCTAGAACAAAAAAAATGCCAGAAATTTGCTCACAAATTTTTGTCTCTTCAAGGACAGTCTGTACATTCCTAAATATACCTTAAAAAAAACAAAAACAAACAACCCAGCACTTAGTTTAAGAAAACAAACCCACACATTATTTATCTCTGTTATATCTAAGCAAAAGCAAATTATAGCCAAAGAGTGGCCCAAATTTGGCTGATACAGTGGCAAAATGTGGAAAAAAAAATATATTTAAAAGACTTAAATAATAATTGTTGGATTTATCTGTTGGTTTGTTCTGCCATTTTTTAATTCATTTATTGTGTAATGGAATTCAGTGTAGTCTCATCAAAATGACATTACAACTGTGTTGCCAGAGACAAACAAACATGGTACAGACGCTAAAGGGAGATGAAACAAAAGAAAAGCTAATATTTTACTGATGTTAAAAAAAAAGTTTAAAAAAATTTCAGGACAGGGGCGGTGCTCGGGGATTTTTTCTGTGTTAAAAGAGTGCTTCTCACATATATGGGGCAGTTGCAGTTTTAAGCACACAAATTTCATTTCCATGGGTTTTAGTGCTGGTAAATGTGACAGAGTTGTTTCTGACAGATTGCCCTGAGCGTATATCTGATCTTTCCAACTGCTGCCTCTACGGTTCACTGAGAGGAGATCAGAAAGCCTGGGGTTGGCAGGTGGCAAAGCAAAACACACAAACCACAGGGTTGTCTTTCATGGCTTTTTTTTTCTTTTCTCCCCATTCCTTTTTTTAAATTTTTCTTCCCCCACCCCCCCCACCTTATCACTGACTTTCAACAGTTTGGCCTCTCCAACTCCCCATCTGCCGTATCCCCATCTCCAAAAAACAGCAAGCCCGTGCAGTTGATTCATAGGGAAGCCTGAAGGCGTTGGATTATTGGAATTAAAGCTGTGCTGACGACCAGCACGGGTTGTGAACCAGGGCCCCCCACAGTGCTGGGAGCCAAATGGAGGGCTATTCTCAGAGTGGGGTGTCTGGAGCAGCACAGCTTTATGGCTCCTTGCCAAACAGCATTTAGTCTCTGTCAACTCGGTATTTTCACGTGGAAAGCAATGCCATTAGACTATTTTCACTCAATGTAGCTGGGAAGTTATAATCACACATTAATAAAAATAGGAACAGCCATCCAGCATTTCATAAATCAGCCCTTTTCTCCACTGTGTTCTGCACAACCGTAACAGATGGGTTAGTTGAGATGGGCCAACAGAAACGGGTGATTTACTGGCAAAAAAATTATGACAGCTGGATTGCACACATATAAAACCACACATGCTCTTAAATTTAAGTAATATTTTAGAAAGGGAGGATTTGGTTCTGACCCCACTAGTTGGAACTGGATCTAGCCCTAAGAATATTAGGCATTACCCTTCAATTTGCTGATCTTTAACTTTTTCTTTAATGACCTAGGCATAAAAAAGCAGGAGCGTTCTGACACAATTTGCTGATAACACAAAGTGGGAACATTTTCTATCTAGAAGAGACAGGATTATTGTAGAGGAAAAGCTGTGTGACCCAGAGGAGTGATAGAAGTGGAATTAAATGCAATTGTAAAAAGTGCAAGGCCATGTCCTTAAGGACTAATAGCTAGGCTGTTTACTATAACACATCATTTTGGAGGCAGGAGAGAAATCTTGGATATATCAGCCACTTGCAGAGTGATTATAAACTACAAACGTCGTGAAATTGTGCATAAAACAAATGTCACTTCAAGAGGTGTTTGGAGTGATTTGTTTATCAGGGACATGGAAGCATTGAAGGTAATATAAAAGACACAAGTGAAAACTCAGTTAAGATTAAGTGTAGCTGCTTATGGATGATGATGGCAAGTTCAAATAGAAACAGATGCAGAGCATGTGTATCAAGCTGGCCCTATTAGAGAAAATTAGAGACAGCTGAATTTCTTTAGCTTGGGTAAAAGAAAGCAGAGGTGTGATAAAAGTACACATGTATGCTGATAAGAAGTGAAGGAACATAAAGAATTGTGCGGAAGAACCATTTAAAATAAAGGACAATGATGGAAAAAATATCTAATGGCAGTTTCCTGGAAAGGAACACATTCTGCCTAGAAGTTAGGTGATTACTCATCAACTCATGACAGTACAGAAGCTCCAGGACAGTTGTCCACTGAGAATTAAATGGAGCACAAACTCCTCTCCTCTCCTCTCCTCTCCTCTCCTCTCCTCACCAGGAAGAATGTCACTGAGATACATCTCTCAGTCTCCTGTTATCAGTGCATTCAATCTGCTGACAACCAGCTCAGAAAATCTTTTTTGGGCTGCACCTAAGACAGCTAAAAGGATTCTTACCCAAGACAAGAGAACTCATACTACTGATGGGCAGAGTTAAACATTTGTATTTTCTATGAGTAGCCTTATTGATTTCACAGGACTGCATGGCTTACAAATGCAGAGAACACCAGTAACTGAAAAGGAATTGAGTCAACATCAGCCACCTAATCCCTAGAAGACCAAAGAAATTGAAAACTGTTAAATCTTATCGCAGATGAGCTGTAGTGTAATTTTCATTTAAGCAATTTACTCGTCTCATAGGTACAGCTTTCTTGCAGTCTGCTGTGTGTGCCACCATCACGTCATGGAGCCCAAAGTTCAGTGTATGCTCCAGAATGAAAGTAGTATTGAACAGTGGATATAGACCAAAATCATTAATCTTTCACCAGAGACATCAGAAAGAAATAACCATTGCCATAAATGTCAAAACTACATAGAAAAACAAGGGCAAACCACCTTTTTTTTTTTTTTTTTTTGTGGGTAGAGCTCAGTGTCCAGAGCTGTATATGATGAAAAGGTGCAGTCATTCTGGATAAAAAACAATTTTTTTCTTGGATCAGCTTAAGCCATCTGTGGTCAAAGCTCTTCCCTTCTTTCACTGTCCCCCTGTTCCTGCCAGTTTTGATTTGGTATGCAGGGGTGTGACATCTGCTCAGAGATGGATCACTACTTGTTACCAGACTGTTTCTTTAGGGTCTGAACTAAGGTGGAACAGCATTTTTTTTCCAATTACTTCAGTGGTGTGGTTTTGGTTTGTTTTGTTTTTTTCATGCCCATATGGCAGAAGAGTCAAATACTTCTACTCTCTTTTTCTATGTCTCAGATTGTGAGGCCTCCTTTCTCATGTTATCAAGGACTGCACTCCTTGATAATATGTGATCTACTTTGGATTTGCACTCTCTCTGATTAAAAAAAAAAAAAAAAAAAATTAAGAAATGGGTTTGGAGTACCTAATCAAGTATTTAAAGCATGAAAAGTAGTCAGAAAAACAAAAACAAACCCAGAAAGGGGTGAAGCAGAAATCCAGCTGGTGCAAAACCTCAAGTTGTGACCCAAAATCTTTAATTTGTACAAACTTTCACTTGTATTTACTTACATGGGGCAGACAATAACCCTTGTTATGCTCACCTTGACTCTTCAGTTACATTTTCATCTACATTCTTTGAGCAGCCTTGAAAGAAGCTTCAGTGAGATTGAGTGAAGGGTCCCAGCTGATGAGTGTACACTCATTTTACCTGAGCTAAGTAGTTTAAAGCTAAACCAATTATTCCCGTAAATGTTTTCAGTATCTTTTGCCTTCAGAAGATATGGATGATGTGTTTGTGAAGCAAACACTCCCAAAATGTCCAGGCACATGAAGGATAAGAAAGTGCCTGGGAACATCTAACATGGATTTGCAAAAGGAAAATATTTTCTGAGAACCTGAGTTCTGTGATGGTCTTCATGACCAGACGAGTGACCCTGCAGATGAAAGAAGTGGATTATGTTTCTCTTCACTCTAAGAGGGCTTTCAAATCAGTCTCACACAGTGTTAGTGTAGCCAAAAAAAGTGTATCTGAAGTACTGTGCCTGTTTAAGGCTTTACAGCACAAGAAATAATTTGATGTACTGAAGTGAGTACAGCAGAAATCCCTGAGATGGTCTTGGGGTAGGGCACAAAAGAAGAACAGAAAAGGCTGAGAGATCTGAGCTTGTGGATTTGTTCAGCCTGATAGGTTGAAGGGAATATCATTCATCTCAGAATGAAGACGAAACAAGATTTTTCTTGGATATGCACAATGAAATGATGAGAAAAAAAAGAATTGAAAAAAATTACAGAACAAGAAAATGTGATTGTGAGGGATGTTTTTGGATTTTCTTTGTTGTTTTTCTTTGCAATGAGAGTGGCCAGCCAGGGGAACAAACCCCCAGAAAGGCTGTGAGATTTCCTTCCTTAGAAGAAAAACTTCAAAACTTAGCTGAATGTGGCATGAGGGATCTGTCCCAGGTGGACTCACTATAAGCAGGAGTTTGCACTAGATGACCTGCAAGGATCTCTTCCATATGAAAATATTCTATGATTCTCTGATTTCCATACATCTTTCAGCAGAAAATATTTAATTCCACCTTGAAAAATTTGTGTCAACCATAGCAACTGCCTCTTCTTTCTGAAACGAGATCTACATTTACTTTTCCATATCTTTTTCCTCAAAGATATTATAGCTATCCTCCTATTAATATTCCTTTCACCACATACAACAAAATTTACCACGGGCAGTTGTCATTTTCCAAACCGTTTAATAACACTCATTTTATTTCTACAGGTAAAAAAATAATGGGGTGATAACATGTCCTGAATTGCTAGTGACAGTAACTGTTAAGGCTTCAAGCACTTAGTATTTTTCACCAGCTGTTGCTTTTAGCACCAGCAATTTTGTTCCCCCAAATCCAGTCTTATTTATGTGTTTAAGAAAATGAGAGAAAAACAGCCATTAGGGGAAAGTAAGCAACCTTCCCGAAAAAAACCCCAAAAACCAAATGTGTTGTTGTCTATCTTTGTCATTGCCATACCTGGATGTCACAAGTTTGCTGATGACAGCGAGCTGTGTGGTGGTGTCACATGCTGGAGGGAAAGGATGTCATCCAGAGGGACCTGGACAGGCTGGAGAGGTGGGACCGTGTGAACCTCATGGAGTTCAACGAGGCCAAGTGCCAGGGGTAATCCCACACAGAAATACAGGCAAAGCAGAGAATGGTTTGAGAGCAGCCCTGGGGAGAAGGACTTGGTTGATGAGAATCTCCACATGACCCAGCCACGTGCACTGGCAGCCAAGAAAGCCCCAGCTGTGTCCTGGGCTGCATCAAAAAAGTGTGACAGGCTTGGAGCACCCTGGTCTAGTGGAAGGTGTCTTGCTCTTCTTGCCTACAGGATTGGAATAAGATGATCTTTCCAGTCCCTTCCAGCGCAGACCATTCTATGATGATTTTGATTTACACTCCATAATCTGAGCCATGGTATTACTCCTTCAGGCATGGAAGTCAACCTGCACAGGTTCCAGATTTATGTAAGAGCCACCATGATTATTGGTGACTAAATACCAGCAATATTTAATCAGCTGGATCAAGTTACTCCTGAGAAACCACATCTTCCTTCCCCCCACCCTTAATACTATTCATGTTTTAATGTATTATTTGAATATACAAATTAATGCATTGTTATCATAGTATTATTTATGTATTTATCATATCTCCTTATGTTACGTGTTTCCTGTCTTTCATTTTCAACATGTTTTTTGTCATTTTCACTCTTTTCTCTATGGAGGGATGCAGAAGCAGTGGTTCGCTTGGCTGGTTACAGCCCACCATTTTTTCCTTTAAAAAAATTCTGGAAGACCTTGAGTAAGGGGCATCCTGGTTTGCAGCATCTACACATTCTGTATCGTCACCTTTTCACTGCCATTTCCAGAGTCTGGCCAGACTGAAGGTTTGGAATAAACCAGATGCGTGAAGCATGGGAAATAAATAAATGTCAGAAACCATTTCTAATCTGCTGAGAAGCTGATGCTGAATGCCTCCCAGTACTGCAGGGACTCTTTAGAGCAGTGTTTTGTCAGCATCCAGATCCAGGTTTTGCTGTAAGGCCAGCCTTTTCTGCCAGGTATAATGGAGAGGTTCGACCTGATCCCAGCAGCACTTGTGGTCTGTGTGTTTTTGTGTGTGTAGGTTCATATTCACACACGCTGCTGGGTAAACTGAGCTACAGCTTTATCAGTGGTGGGCTGAAAAGTCTATTACTCTGGCTAAGAATATGAGTTTATTAGTTATAATCATGATTTGGGCTCACAGGGTGTATTTACATAGTAGCTTTTATATATCAAGAGTATCTGCATAATTGGAAGGATACATCACGGATAGAAGAGGTTAAACAGATGCTTCCTGCAAGGAATTTCTTCCATTTTGTTTGTTAAGACTCTATTTTCTCATTCTACCCTCAAGCTAGCATAATAAAGATGTAATCTGTCTTCCTCCCCTCCACCATCCTTCCACCTTCACTCTTCTGCTTCTCTCTTCTCTGTTTATTATATCCTTTCTTTGAGGCAATAAATAAGAAGAGGAATTCTTGTTTTGGCTTTCGAATAAAAAAAATATAATTATAGGAAAAAACTCTCTCATTAATCCTAAAGCATCACCATTGCTTAAGTTTCTGTTAGTAAAGAATCCAACGCTTCTTGGGGATGTAAGCAAGAAAGTTTGGTGGGATGTTGCACAGAGTTAAGATTCTGTCAGCTGTTAGCTGCTACTTTGGTTACTTTAGGGTGCTCAGTCTCACTACAAATCAAAGCCCATGGATGGCAACCATGGAAGGTTATCCAAAGAAAGTGCCCCCTGGACAGGGAGCTTGTCAACAGGACAAGTTAACCACAGATACACCAACAAGTTACCACAGAAACCATCCAAGTCCATGATCTTAACCTGCAGCAAAAGCAAGGTAATTTGAGCGAGGTTAGCTGGCAATAGGAGAGCTTGTTATGTCTAATTAGCTAATGTGTTCTTACAGCTCTTCCTACCCACCGGCTATTTAAGATTTTTAATTTTTCTCCCCCTGCACATTCATTTCTCGTTGTTATCCTCTTCATGTGCAATTCTCCAGACTCAAGTTTTTGTTATACATTGTCCATGTGGCAGGTCACATCACATGATGGAACTTAATGCTCCTTATTCAGATGTCATTTCTGGTTTGAGGCTCCTGTGTCATGGGTCTCTCACTTCAAATATTCCTCTGACCACAAAAAACCACTCTGCTCATCTATGAAGCTCTCCTTTCAGCACACTAGAAAGGAGCTGAAAAAGAAAGGCTCCATAAAACTCCCATATTTTTTTCAATCAATTCATATTCTGCAAAAGTGTAAAATTTTCCCTGAATTAGTATTGACATGGGGAAGATCAATGCCATTAGCTTAATAAAGATACTCTGCAATATTTCCTGTAATGAGATTGTTTGACAGACCTTCCTAATAAACTTCAAAATTACTAAACCCTCAAAATTAATTACATGTTCCAGGACAAACAACCACAACGATTCACCACTCCCATTTTCTGACATATCAACCCCCTCTCATTGCATCCAGTGACTTTTTCTTTTAAAAGCAACTCGAGTAAATACTCATCTCATTGCATTGACTAACTTTTTTCTTTTAAAAGCAACTCAAGTGAAAGATGGAAGGGTGAAACATCATTCTGTAGACTGTGCAGAAGACACTTTGATTACTCATATATTTCAGCACATGCTTGCTTCAGTAAATGATTTCTGAAAGAAAAAAAAAATAATTGTAATCCCAATCTTTATAAATCTGTTATAAATTCTTCGTCTGCCTCCCTTCTGTCAAACATTTACCTCAGCAGCCTGGACAGAATCCCTGAATCCCAGCAGACCACAACTGCATTGAGATGAAAGGAGGAAGGAGAATTTCTTGCAATTTTCTTTTCACTGCCAGAAACTTAAGATAGTGTTCCCTGTCTGCCTGCAGTCTGGATCTGGTAGTATGTCTAGATGTGAAAACTGTACGCCAGAATATATGTGTGCTGCACTCAAAAGTGGTGTGAAGCAATGTGTGCTGTTAGGACCAACAACACTCTTTACTGAGTATTTTTTGTGACCCTCTTATTCCAGTGTTGGAAACTGATATTCAGCTCAGGCAAAAGGGGATTTTCAGAACTTAATTCCAGTAGTCTGTCCATGTGCCTAAAAATGAGACATTTAGCTAAATACAAGCTTTGGCTACTTTGGCTCAAAAGATTATTCCACTTCTGTGAATCACTCATATTTTTGTTTGGTTGTGGGCTGTGTTTTTTCTTAATTTACAGTTCTTATTTGCAGCCATATGTGTAAACATGCACAAATAAATATACACCTGTTTCTGCCTCTTCCTTGATTTGCATTTAGGTCTCCAGATTTCTTTCTGGTTACCTTCGAATTTCTTGAATCACATTTCCCAGTCTTCAGCAGAAAACAGAAGAAAATAGAACACTGAAAGCAGACTCCTGATCTTCCCTTCTTACTGACTCCTTCCTTATTGTCTTATCTTTTCGTGTCAATTGAATGTTTTCAGGACAAAATATTGCTGTTAGAGATAAAGTAATACAATATCGGGGAGATTTGCAAAGGTTACCAGGAATTAAGTTTATTTACTCAGTCCCCAGTGCACTTAGTGCCTGTGTCCTGATGAACAGAATTCAGGTGTTGAGTGGAAATTTAATGCCTAACACATAACTGAAAATACCTTACACGAGTACACAGATAAAAGATATGGAGGCTGTCTCTACTGGACTGGTAGTCAGCTTGTGTTCACAAAGCAATAGAAATCACTAACAGTGTTAAAATAAGAGTTGAATGCCACTAATTTTCGATTTGCTTAAATAGAAGTCTGAAGTATACATTTGCAGCTCCTTTTACATGTAATTTTTTAAAACAACAGTCTGTTGTTAGCAGATGATAATTTATTTATTTGTTGTTTAAAGAAAAATAAAAAATAATTTCATTTCTTGTGAAAATAGCACTGCAATTACTACTTTTATTTCCCCTTACAAAAAACAGTGGATGTCCATGTGAAACTGATGTAGAAATGTCTGCTTTTTGCAACCATCTCATAGCCATCTGTGTCTTCAGCTGAGCATTGCAATCAAAGAACCTTTAAAGACGATGGACAATTTAGAAAATTGTCAGATCTCTGAAAAATGCTTTGAGCAATTGACCTGAACTTATTCGTCTTGAAGACTGATGCTAAGGATTTAACACTTCCACATTCTCTTCAAATTAGACCCAGAGCTATTGCTGACTGATGCAGGATCATGTGGCTTTGAGTACTCAGTTCAGTCAGATCCTGAGGCCATCTCTTTAGAAACATTTCCTGATGTAAAGATGCTTTAACCCACTCATCAGTCATGCTTTTGACAAGATAAAGTCGAAAGAGTACAGTCTGTAGTAGGGAAGAACAACTTCAAAGTCTAATCTGCAGACAGCACCCTGATTCCACAGTGATTCTTACATGAAATGAGATGGTGATTCAGTCATTTAGCATTACCTCTGTGAAATAATGAAATAGCATTGTCACAAGTTGGAAACAATAGACCAAAACATGAGCTTTGCTGGCTTTGCAGCTAAAGAACTGTTTGGAGGATGTTTATCTCTATTTCAAACCTACGCCCAAAGCAGGAATGGAATTACCTAGAGGAATAGCTCCTATGTCACAAGAATATTCTGGATCCAAAAGGTGAAAAAATAATAAACTTCAAAAAATAGGAGAAAGACTAGACAGATATCAGTAATCTTCATCACAAAAGATGCTAAAAATCTGCAGAAATGAATCAAGTGTAAATTGACTCTAGAATTTTTTACATATGAAAATGTGTGAGGGATATATTTAAACAAATTAGCTAGTGTTAACTTAGAGTTTTCTTGTAAGAGTGTAGAAATTACTACAGCAGAGCAAGTGTCAGTCTAATCTAACAGGGGTCAACAGTGAATTGCATAAGAACAAGTGCTCTGGGTTCCATGCTCAGAACAGACTTTAAGTTGTGTTCCATGACACCCCTCTGTGACTACCCAGGTGACAAGTAAATGATTTGGAACAGATCAATCTCTCTGGTTTTGTCTAAAGTTTTAATCTTTGTCAAGACTATTAAATAGCTTTCCTTTAAAAAAATGAGCAAATTAATTTTACGATCCCCCACTCTCCACCCTCTATCTGCTAAAAGTAAGACATGAAGCTCATTACAGAAGCGCTGGACAACACTATTATTTCCTGCATTGCTAAAACTGCATTTTCCTTCCTGCCCTTTCCTTCCTTCCTAAAGCAAAGTCCAAGGTGCGAGGGGAAGGGAAGGAATAGCTGAGCCTCTGTAATGAGAATTTCTTCAGAGGTTGGAGCAGCTGAGGATAAGACACACATTACTGGGCCATGTGCTACTTCCATGGCATCCAGGCTCTTCAGGGCACAATCTCACACAGCAAAACTTTATCTCCTCCTTGGCCCAGTCTGCTAATCCTGCCTACACCCATGGCCATTCAAGCTGGACCCCGTTCTGGTCACCAAAAATGCTTTAGCGTGAAACCAGCAAAAAAGTATCACAGAGTGACAAGCCCAAAAGGAAAGCATGGAAAACTCTTACAAGACACATCACTCTAGAGAGAGAGAAGGAGGAATAGAACTAATTGCAACACCCTCATTATAATAATTAATTCTGTGGTCTCGTAGTCTAGAAAGCCAGCAAAGCTGAGCTTGCAGAGTTGCGTGCCGTGAAGTCTGGGTGAGGTTTGTTCAACTGAATTACTTCTGAAGATTTCCAAATGGATTTAAGAGTAATAGCGTTGACATTAAATTCTCCCTTCACGTTTCTACACCATGTTACTCATTAACTGTGCAGGCTGCTAAAAAGAGGATTGCTTACCCAGGGACTGAGGGGAAAAAGTAAGGTGCGCTTGTTTGAGTGAATGAAAAGTGCTGGCTTATGACAGTGGAAACTAGTTGTGAATTCCACTGAAATCCTGTCCAAATCAAATGGGTAACTTCAGTGTTTACATTTGGGAGTGGGACTGTACACGAAGGTTAAAATTTTTATGCTTTCAGAAGAAAAAGTTTCAGCATTATACTTTTAAGCAGTAATTCACTTTAAAATTAAGTTAAAATTCTGCAAGAAAGCAGGATGTTCGATGTTGAGGGAGAACAAAACAGGAGGTTTTAACAACAAGGATTTCTGTTTAACATTTGCATTTTCTGTGCACTTGTTTAGACCTGAAATCGTCGTATTGAATGTCTGGCCACAAAAGGTCACTCTGGTTCCTCACAAACCCTAGTCTTCAACATTTTTTTCATACTAAATTGATTTTGAATTGATCTTGGTTTTCCCCCTTCTTTCAGAGACATCGTTGCTCAGTGGCAGGAATATGATAGGCAGTTTATAAATGCAAAGATCTGAAGAAAGAGAAGAAGGGTAAAATGCCTTGGAACACTTTGTTATTTTCTTTAAAAAATATATTCTATGACAGGTATTATGTGAACAAATAACAACAGTGCTTGTCTTAAGAAGACAGAAAGATTGATTTTTGGTTTTTATGTTTCCGCTCATGTTTTCAACCCCAGCCACTGCTGTAATAGCCAAGTGTTTGAGCTCTGACCTGAACAATAGCATTTCACACTTGGAAAGATCCTTATACCAGCCTGTAGGAAGTCTCTGCCATCATGCCTCTTGATACAACACTCGTCTGAGGAAAAAAATTAGTGACTGTCAAAACTGACATAGGTATAATGGATCTGCTCTTGGGCTAGTGGTTTGCACTGCATGATTCTCAAAACATGATTCAAATATTTACAGTGGATGCCTGTGGCTGTAAGAAAGGCAGGCGGCAATGTAGGAGCAGTCAGGCCAGTCCTATCCATCGAAGTGAAAAGCTTTTCCCTGTTCCAGGCAACAAGCAGCAGAATGGGAGAAAAAGACCTCAAGTTGGCCAGGGAAGGCTTGGATTGGATATTACTGAAAAATGTCTTCACTGGAGGGGTGGTCAGGCACTGGAACAGGCTGTCCAGGATGGTGGTGGAGGCACTGTTTCTGTAAATGTTCAAAAGACGTGTAGATGTGGCACTTAAGAACATGATTTAGTGGTGGGTTTGGCAGTTTTGCATTATCTTAGAAGTCTTCTCCAACCTAAATTATTCTGTGATTATATGATTAATGACAAAACTCGTAGTTGCTCCGTGGGAGTGTCTTAAGCATAAACTTGGTGGTCAGTGCTGGGATTAAAAAAATCACTGCTCATGTCAGTCAACACTGATTCTTTTCCATTTCGTTGTCCAGGATGGCATTCTCTTTCTAGACCCATAAGATTACTTTTCTCTTTTTCTTTTGGCAAAGTTGCTTATTACAAACTGAGAAAATTGCGAATACTTTTGATCTCCACAGCTCTTTCCTCAGATATGTTACGGGTTTATGCCTGTGCCAAAAGTTTATTATATCTTTCCTGATATTCTGATGGAATGGGCTGTGATGGGCAGGGACCCAAACATGCGTGTGGACTCTTCCTGGTTGCCTGTCTGTCTCTAAACTGATATCCAGGTGCTGATAAACAACTTGGCACCTGGTTCTTCTCGTCTGGAATGGGAATTATGGAGAAACAGAAAAAAAAATCTGCTAGAGATGAAGGGGAAGGATGTGGATCTTTCCAGGACATTACTCAGAACTTTTCCTATTCCTTTTACTATTTACTGTGGTTCAAACAAGGCTGCGCAATATGCTGCTTTCCTCCCTATTCAGTATCTTTTCCTTACAACTTTCATAAATTATTGCCTATCAAAATGCAAACCATGATCAAAACCAACATAAATTCCTTCTATTTGCCCCAGTGGGATTTAGATGAGCACTCTGTTGAGCAACATATGTACCCTTCTGTCTCTGATCTCGACCATGTGCCTTCAGAAAAAAAAAAAAAAATACTCACAGAACAAGGCTTTTGGATATATAATTATCCAGAATTATATAACTGAGTTATATGATGACTACCAGGGTAGGAATCTGTAACAAAAATTTATGCAAGTCCTTGCAACACTTAGCACTCCACCTGCAGCCTCCAGATTTCTCCATGGCAATCTGGAGGTTCCAGTTATGAGGAGAAAACTGCAAAAGCCGTCTGAAATAGAACATGCTGTGGCAGGGAGGAGATGCACAAGTGGAAATGCATAGCTTCCCTGCCTGAAGACACCATTAACTTACCCAGGAGGAAGCTGCTGACTCTGATAGTACAACTTCCATCAGTGAAATCTACTTCGGGATCCTTCTGATCCTGCCATGACCAATGGAGGTAACAAAGCTGAACACAAAATAATCTGATCCTGATGGCGATTTTCCAGCTAATGACAGTCCAAGGGCAGAGGCAGACTATCGATCTGTTTAGTTTCTGTGCATTTTCCATCTCAGATACAGGTATTCAGGTATTTTTATGTCTGCCCATGGGGGCCAGTGATTGCCAGTGCCTCCCCACCCACCACGCAGCCCAGGTGGTTTTGTGCAGGAGCTGACCTTAGTGGGGAGCTGGCTGTCCTAAAGATGGCAGCTCATCCATCACGGCTTTCGCAGGCTGTCAGCGTTGCATTTAATCTCACTTGTAATTTTCCAGGGGAGGTTTGCAAAAGCCACAAACAGAATCCTAATGCTGTATAATGAGGTTTGTAGCCAGTGAATGCTTCCCCTCAGGAGGAAGCTGTGCCGTGTTCTAGATGCCCTCAGCTATGCAGAGACAGGAAATTCCCAATTCAACCTATAGTCCTATGTGCTGCTCACATGCTGTTGGAACAGGTATATCTACCAGACAAGATTCAGTTGTATGGTGTCACAGGTATATCTTCCCTCTCAACTCACATGTGCCATCAGAAATGGGCACTCAGAATCCTGCACTTTACAAAAGAAGACTTTTCCAGCCCCTGACACATCATTTCCATGAGGCTTCATTCCCATTTTATGGATTTGGGGGATCTTGCTCATTGCTTGTACTGCAAGCTTCAAGTCCTTCTTGTTAAGTCTGATCAAAACCCCATCCAGACAATCACAGTTTTTAAAAGTTTGAATCAGAGGCAGGAAACTTCTGTCAGCTCTTAAATTTTCGTTTTTCGTTATGTTCACTACACCCCTCTTCCACCTTCCTTCCCTCCTTAAGGTTTACCAGCACAGAAATGAGCTAAGTTGGAATCGATATGACCAGAATTATACTCCTGGAAACAATGCCAGATTCAATCAAAGAGGGTTACTCTAAGGATGAGATATAAAGCTCTGCTTCCCAGATATATATGCAATGGAATGACCTCTCTCCCTGACCCGTCTGTCCGTGTCATGCTGACAGATCATATCTTCCCCTGATACAGACCCATGGAAGCTGCAATTTGTCAACAAGTCCCTGGGCTGTGCAGATCTGGAATGGATTTCTATGATACAGTTTCTCTTCTGGCAATAAGATAGGAACAGGGTAAATCCCTGGAATTATGTGGGCCTCAGTCACCTCATCAAGCTTTATCCCTTGTTTCTCATTCCATAGGTGTCTATCCTCTTGACCAAATAATGAACCAAGAGAAAAATGTGTGTTTTTTTCCTCTAGACACCTCTTTATATCTACAGATTCTTCAGCAAACAAATTAGTTAAATTACTATAGCTATATTCATTGGTGCTGGAAGCAGTAATGATAATTATTACAATGTTATACTTAAAAAAAATATGTTTTCAGCCTTGAAGCTGAAAAGCATCAGCTAATTGTCCTGAAATTGTTTGTGCCAGGTGTCCTCCTCATGCTGAATTGGCTCATAAAATTTCACCGAAGCAGTTAATCAGGTCCTGAGGGCAAGATTTAAGAAAAATACCATGCTTTGAAATGAACTATTGCCATTAATAATTTTAATGTTGTCTCTGTAATTTGGCAGGAAACTGGAGTCCAAAACCAAACTTTTGATGCATTTTACAGAAACCCAGACAAATTTGACCAAGCTGCTAACCTCCAGCCACAAAGATACTGGGAGGAAATTTTTCTGCACGATTTAATTCTCCTGAGTATTCTCCATTTCTCACAGATTTTAGCAGTCTTGTTTCATTGCAGAGCATAGCATGTCTTCCCTGCAGTTATTCTTCCTTGCAGGGTGGAGAAAACATATATTTAGTCCTAGAAAAGAAAAAAAATAAATAAATAAAGAAAAAATGGAACAAAGGGGGAGCAAAGTGGGGTAAAGACTAGAAATTCACAGAGAAAAAGAAAGGACAATTTTCTATCTTTGAGCATTACTGTGCTGGCACCCTAATTACAT
This sequence comes from Melanocharis versteri, assembly GCA_013397845.1. NCBI lineage: Eukaryota > Metazoa > Chordata > Aves > Passeriformes > Melanocharitidae > Melanocharis > Melanocharis versteri. The sequence goes on along the minus strand of VZTG01005746.1, from coordinate 338,880 downwards.
TTACGACCTTACCATTCTTTAACATAAGGATGTTTCAGTTCATGTGGATCATTATAAAGTCCAAAATAAACCAAAATAGTCTTCTATCCAGACAATCAATTTCTCAATGGTGCCCAGCAGACGTACTGAATCATGCATTTTGCTTACACAGCTGCCCAGAGAAAAACAAGGACTGTATTGCTACCCATGTCTTTTTGCAAAAGGTGGGCAATTATAGCGGTTGGAAAGTAGTAACCATCTTACATTGTGTCAGTAAGTATTATTCAGGTTGCCATACAACCTCCCTGCTTACCCTCACTATATTCTTAATTAAATGAAGGCTGTACCTGGAGCATAGAAGCGTGATCCTTACAAATGTCACAAAGTTTGTGACTCAATGCAAAGGTGATGGTCAGGAATTCTGTGGTCTGTGTTATGTGGGTACATCATCGGTGCAGATTTCCCTCCAGGCTGGAATGAACTCATTTTCTGTTTCATCCCAAATCCTGTTTCTCACCGTATCCAGCCTTGCAGATAGGAGGAATAAATGCAATGAGGTGGTGTCAAATTTCATCATGAAGGGCATTTTCCTTGTGGTAGGTATGAGAGAGTGTGCTTGTGTCTTGAATCATAGGGCTTTATTTCCCTAATAAATATAAATGGCACTTTGGGTGCACGAAGCTAGAAATGAGAAAACAAAAAACAAAAACCTAAACAAACAAACAAAAAAACCCAAACCAACAACAACAACAAAAACCACCAAAACCCACAAACAAACAAGCAAAAACAAACCAAAAAACCACACAAAGAACAAAACAAACAAAAAAAAAAAAACAAAAAAAACAAAATAAAAACAAGCAAAAAACAAACAAAGCACCCGGATGAGTCTTGTGGTAGACAGTAACAACTGAGACTTTCCATAGCATATTATGTAGCCTTTCACGAGGCAGTCTCAAAGTACTCTTTTGCCCTTCCATAAAGATGTTTTTAAAGTGACTTGAATAAACCATGATATTCAAATTCAAATAAAAACAAAGCCTGAGGTTTCTGACCTAGAATTTGAATATACAATATAGATGCAATTCATACAATTTATTTATTCAGAGTCATGCTCAAATAGTGAAAAGAAAGGACAGTCTATTGGCTGGGAAGCTGGGTTAACACTTAGAAGCTCACTGGGTTTCTCTGTGTTTTGCTGTGGACTTGCTGCATGCTATTAGATGAGCTCCCAAAGTGTAAAAACTACCTTAAGTGGCAGGCAGTGGCAGCCCTTTTGATAAGCATTTAAGCTCTATTTGAAGCACACATTAATCAGCATTCTGAGCACCCTTCCATTTAGCAGGCTGGCAGGTCAAATGCCAAAATATAGCCAATATGGAAATTTCAGAAAAATGATCCATGCTTCAGAAGTCAGGCAAGTGAAAAGAGCTGTCTTGTTTCCCTCTAGGCTTGTACAGTTCCTCAAAATACAGACACATTTCCCACGTGTTCTACAAGAGCAGTTCATACACAAGGCCACTTAGGGAAGATGAGCTGAAAAACAAATAGATTTTGGATCTTCATACAGCTCAGGTATGAGCTCAGTGATAGGATTACAGGCCTGCAAAGACCAAAACACTCTAAGGCATGCTCAGAAATTAATGTGACTGAAAAATATTAGGGTATGAAAGCTGGTGTGCTTAAAGAGTCAAGTTGCCTCCAGGATTAGGATAATGTTCAACAAGGATTTTCGAGGGCCTTAATTCTGTGTAAGTCTTTCTAGTCATCTATTCCAGCCTATAGAATAAAAGCACCAGCACTGTCAAACCACAGGATTACTGTACTAAAGAGAGGAAATAAATGGAAAAATTGGTGCGTCAGAACTAGGCACATAATATGCCTGAGCAAACGAATATTGCCAGTCTGCTCTGTCCAAATACCTCATTAATTCAACCTGATCCTTTCACTCTTGAATCTGCTCTGTTGGATGCTGTCAGATTATTTTCCTGGTCAGTGATTTGCAGGATCAAAGAAGTCAGACTATATGTATTGTAATGTTCTCATGTTAATTAATGTTTTGTGCATCAGGCAGTATTTATGGAATTTTCTTTTCTTTGTAGGTCTCAACTGAAGAAGGGATGAGCTTAGCCAGAGAATACTCCTGCTCCTTTTTTGAGACTTCAGCTGCGCTCCGCTTCTACATTGATGATGTCTTTCATGGACTAGTGAGGGAGATTCGAAGGAAAGAGTCCTCACTGTCCATGATAGAGAAGAAGATGAAGAGGAAGGATAGTCTGTGGCGGAAGCTGAAGGGATCCCTGAAGAAGAAAAAGGAAAGTACAACCTGATGGCAATTCTCCATGAGCCACTCATCAGGAGCTGACCACAGTGACCTGTATTAGTTCAAAAAGGCAGCATTGACACAGCATCTTCCAGGACAGGTCCTGGAGTTCCTTCCCTTCAGCTCTCATGCAGAAGTTGCTCCTTGAGGGCCCAATTCATGGTTTCCCTGTGACTCTTCTGTTCTATAGTGTCATTTAGCATACCCTCTCATACCTTTTCTGCAACTCTGAGTGGAGAATATACTGTGTTTTTTAACGTGTGCTCCATGGCTGGTCTTCAAATGCCAAGAGTTATGCCAGCACCCAAGGCAGAACCAGCTTCCACCAGCTCAAGGACAATGGATACATTTACTGCCACCTCCTCTGCATGCGTGGGTCATTTCACCATCCCAGGAACACATGATGTTGATTTCAATGGACATTTTGACTGCTTAAGGACTTTGGGATTTAACCTTCAGCTTTGCATTCACATGTAGGTTTAGGGTTAGAGTGTGCTCAGACTGCACGCCCGTGTCTGTGTGTGAACGTGTCTGTGAGCCAGAAGGGGACACTGGGGACTCACGATTCTGACCCCGTGGTGCTGCACCCCCATTGTGTCCTGCCCAGTTAGCAGGCAGGTTTTGCAAGCAGAGTCCAAGTCGTGCACCAGCCCTGCAGAGGCTGCAGGAGTACTGCTCTGTCTCCTCTGATCTGTACTTCCAGGGCTGGCTGGCAGAGGTGCCATGTCCTACAGACATGCAACGCATTAAAATCATACAAGGGTCTGTGATGGAAAGGATCTTTTAAAGGTCACCTGGTCCAAACCTCTGCAGTGGACGGGGACACCCTCAGCTTGATCAGGGTGCTCAGAGTCCTGTTCCGTTTCCAGGGATGGGGCAGCCACCACCAGCCTGGGCATCCTGTGCCAGTGCTTCCCACCAGCCACACTCCCCTGTCCCACCAAGGAGCTCGCAAGTGCTCTGTCTGTCCGATGAGTCCCAGAGCCCTCCCCGGAGCAGTGCAGCTCTGTCCCAGCATGTAATAGCATCTGTGATGTAGCATCCAGCCCTTGACTTACTAGAGAATTGCATCAGCTCAATCACCATTGTTCACAGACCTTGACTATCCAACTGAACCACTTGATTTAGCAGTTGGATAAGTCTTTTAAATATTCCTTTTTAAAGCTGGCATGAAGTAGAGTGTATGCTCCTAAACATTTTTTTTTTTCCTCTCAGACTTCTTTTACTGTTGTTGCTAATTATAAACTTTGCAGATAGAATAGGTATAAGTTTTGTCAAAAATAAAGATTGTGATTTCCATGGAGCCCTACTAGTAGTCAGTGTCATTTATTACTGTCCTGGAGTGATAATTGATATAAAGGATATGTATCTTTATCATTAAAAGTTCTTTTTTCACTTTTCTTCTGTGATTATTTTGCAGAGTTTCAACTAATTATATTTTGCGTAGTCTGGGTGGAAGTAGATTTGTTTTCCTCTCTAAAACTTGGAAAGGTTATGGTATTGTGAATAACTTTAGTTCATTAAAATCTGATGTTTTATTTTCCACTGTCCCTTCCTTTCAAGGGAATCCGGAGATATTTTTTGACTCATCAAAAATCTTTTATCAAAAGTAATGCTTTGCTGTATGTTTTTAGATACTGTGTGGCTATATTTCTATTTCAGAAAGATTATTTTGGAGGAATAGAAATGCATGTACACATTCAAGGTGAATTTTCTGTTTCCTGCCTCTGAAAGCTGAAGTCTGCATTTACACCATTGTAATTACTATTATTATTTCATCAGTATTGCCACAGAGATTTTAGGTCAAGCATCCTAGAGACGAAAAGATGCACTTGTCCAAAGAGTTTATGGGCTAAGTATTGGTGGAGGGATGACGAGAGGCTGCACTGAACAGATGGCAGCTATGAGACAATAAATAACAAGGGGAAACATCTGTGTCTGTTCCAATCCTGCACACTGCATAGAGGGGAATGAAGCAGTCATTCCCTGTGTAAGAGAGCATAGAAATTACCACCCTGAGAAACCTTGAGGGATGGTCTTTGTTTTTTTCGGGCAGATGCCCGAGTTTTGAGTCAATTGAAAATCATTTAGTGTTGGTTATGTCATTTCACAACTCCCCTACTTAGGGACATATAATATCAACATGGACTCGGCTTTGTGTTTTTAGGAGTACTTTGGTTCAAATCAGTCTGCAAGACATGAAAAAAGGTTGCAGAAGACAGCATAGATACAGTCCACTATTAAGTCTTAAATGGATTAACTTGATTAAATATAAACATTCACTGCCATTAAGGTCATCTGGCGCAGAGCAACATCTTTCCATGTTGTTAAACTTAGCCTTCACAGCAGGGTTGCCACAAACAAGCTGCCCTTGGAAGTGATTCCTGGACTGTGCCAGGTTCTGCACCGTGCTGAGCAACGGGTCAAAAAAACTGCTCTTCTGTGGTCGGAAACCAAGACAGGCATCATTCTAACATTTTGGCAGTATGGATGTGCTCAGGTGTCTCCTGGGATATGTTCAAATTAGTGGTACAGACACAGGTTGCATCACCATGTTTTCCAATGTAGCAAGCCCATGAGAATTCCAGGTTCTGTGTGTCTTCACAACCAACCCTGAAATGCTCATTTTGAAAGGTATTTGGTACCAGGTTAGTCTCCTCAGGAAGAATGAGCTGTCATACCCTCTGAGGATATTCTGCTACAGCTTCTATGAGCAATTTCAGGCATTTGAATACATCTTAGGCCGAAAGGTCTGTATTTATCTCACTCCACTTGGATCATGTAGAACTTGAGGATGGCATCTAGTCGTTCAGAGCCCCTCTTTGGTTAATACAGAGAGACATTGGTGATTTTTCCCATATGGCGTGGATGGTTAGCATATGGTGAATCCCCCCTGAACTGGCTGCCTCTTTCCAGTGACTATATTTCACTACCCAAAAATCAGCCAAGTCTCCCAGCTAACATTTTGATGTCTAAATTCAGGTGGCATAAACCCCATCTGTAAAGATTTTTCCACTCAATATCATCAGCAGAGAATAGTTCTGCAAATGCTAGGCGTTGAGCCTTGTCTCTGAAACACTTCACTGTCCTTTACTTTTAAATTGGGAAAGTAATTCTGATTTAGCATGACCCAATTCCTCAATAATCTATAATGCTTAACCTCAGTTAATTGAGCAGAGCTGATGGAGGTTAGAGTCAGTGTGGATAACATAAGTCATAACTGCACAAGAGGATGGGTGCAGCTCCTTTACCTAATCATTTTGATTCCATCAGGGAAGATTTTATTTAGCTGTCAGACCCAGCTGAGACAATTAAAAAACAGCAGCTCTGTGTCTGAAGACTTTTCTGTCTCTGACTATTCTCTCATCTAATCGTGTCTGGAAGATTTGAAGAAGGAAACCGATCACTTTATCTTGCTGTGTTGCCTACAGTCCCATGAAGGTGGCAGCTATAACTTATTCTGCTGTCAGACTGTGTTGCAGTTGGACCATAATTCAGGTTCCTACAGGAATATAATTAAAGCCAGCTAATAAATAAAATAAAGTAATAACAATTTGCAAAAGTATCCTTGGTGTCTCCCACAAATACATAATATGTGGTAGTTAATTACCCTTCTTCACAGCTGTGGCAGATCACACATTCCCTCTGGCTGAGAAGTGATCTGGGGAAGGCTGTAAGTCAAGGTGGAATATTGCAGAACTTAAGTTTTCCTTTTTACATGGCTTTTGCACACCAGCCTTACAACTTTTGTGCAGAATCCTCCTGTGTTCCCTCAGACTGGCAGTTCATAACTATGTTAGCAATCCGATGTCTTTACAAATGATTGAAAATAGTTTCTTTACACACCAAAAAAGTCTGTTTTGAGACTGAGATGTAAGAATGCATATCTAGAATGAAAATAATTAATTATCTTTTTTTGTCCACTAAATATATAATATATATTAAAAATACATGAGCAATATACATACTATTACATACTATACTAAAATATATATAGTTTCTTGATGTCCCTTATTTGTAAAATTAGATATTTGAGCCCTCTCTGTATCATGACAGATAGGAAAAAAAGATGCAGAAAGCAAAAGAGGAGGCTCAGCAGAGCTTAATATCTCATAGTGAATATATAGACTCTATGACTGTATCAAATTCTCCTCTCGAGTTGAACATTTCTCTTGGTGGCCTAGATGTGATATTTGTGACAAGCAAAAGAGTTGCAAGTGGATCATCCTGTAGAAACAGTAAACAAAGGTACCGACCTAGTGCAGCCACTTCAGAAAGTGACATGGAGATAATGATGCCAACTGTTAAAAAAATTAAAGTGAAAACTGTCCATGCGTTTCATAGAAATCACAAAAAGTTTATACTTTGCTCCTAAAGCTAAATATATGCGCTAGTGTTGGCCTGAATTTGTACTAGCAATTGAAAGAGAGGTATCTAACACAGACAATTATGCTAATATAATTCAATTAAGTGTACTTACAGCAGTTAGCCATATTTAGACATTCCCTTTAGGGACTCTTATTTATGCAAGTGTGCATCACACACTGCTCATTGCTTATGACTCTGAAAACAATCCCTGAAAATTTGCAGAGGAATGGCAAACCCACAAAATGTGACTTTAATGCAATAAGAAAATTACTGTTCTCATAACTTTGAATGGCAGTTGAACGGAATAGTGTCTTAGACCAGATCAACCTCCCTCTTAGTACTATTTCTAGCTTGATCTGTCCCTTCAAGCATGTGGAGTTAGGATGTCTGCCTGGCAAAATGATTTGTGGTGGGGATGGCATTGTCTCACAGACGCTGTGAAAGTCACCCCAAGAGGCATTGCCCTGCACCTCTAGCCTGATTTATCACTCCCTGATGCTCTTGGTTCTAAACCTCCTCAATTTGAGCTCTCCAATTTTGTTACATCGCGCTGAATTATGGGGTTGTTTTGTGATGAGGACAAATGTCCACTCAAGAGCACCAAACTCATTTCATGATCTGAACTCTTTCCCCAAGAGGTAATAAAGACAAGAACATCCAAAGCCATTGCATCACCTACTGTATATCTTCTGTCAATAGATAATTAATGTGACAATTAGATTTTCCCATTCTCGCGCTTCGTAATGCATCATTTTTTTACAGTGCTTTTAGACTTAAAACTATTTCAAAAACTGCGTGATCAAGCTGGAAAGCCATCATTTTTCATGGTGCTCTTGGAACAGAATTCCAGTAAAAGGATAATTTTAGGAGAGTAAAGTAAAGCAAGTCCTATGATAATATTATATTGCCTTATAAAATATAAAATTTGTTGTATAAAAAAGGCCCAATATCACTTTACCCTTGTACATTAGGTATAATCAATAGAAGAGAAAAGCAGTCTATTTCACATCTGTGAAATTCACTAGAGAAAAAAAATCTTATCTATTTATGCTCTTCCGGCATTCTGCAAACAAGGTGGTTTGAAATTATTATTCCTGGAAAGAGGAAATCAGGATAGAACTAGTAGATTAAAGAACTGCACTGCAAACCATGGTTGTGACTTCATTTAGCCCATTCAAAAAAGTTTCTTGGGTAGTTTCTTCCATTAGTCTCTCTGCAATCTCAATACACCAAGGGTAACCTATCCATCTTGAGCTCTATCCAGATAAACTCACTCTTTTTCGTTTCACAAGGGCATGTAAGTGACAGGACAAGGGGAAATGGATTTAAATTGAAGAGAGTAGGTTTATAATAGATTTGGGTACAGGAAGAAATTATTTTTTTTTTACTGCAAGGGTGGTGAGGCTCTGGCATAGGTTCCTAAGAGAAGCTGTGGCTGCCCCATCCCTGGAAATGTCCAAGGTCAGGTTGGACGTGACTTGGAGCAACCTGGGATACTGGAAGGTGTCCCTGCCCATGTCAGGGAGTTGGAATGAGATGAGCTTTGAGGTCTCTTCCAACACAAACCATTTTATAATCCTGTGATTTTATTTAATTTGTTCTCTTGCATCAGCCCCAGCCATATAAAAGGCTGCCTCAAACACTTTTGACAAACCAAAGACACAGTGTCTTCTGCCTTCTTCATAAATTTCTCGTTAATGTTCACACTGAGGAGAAAGAGTCAGGTTTTCCCTGATAAAGTTTTGCAAAGTCACTCAGCTTTCTGAATAAAAACTGAATTTGCCTCTACTGCTAGACACTGGTGACTAATCACAGATGCCTCTTTATGTAGGACATATTGACTGAATAAGCTTGAACACATAAAGCATTCAGCCAGCATAAGTGGGCAGCTCCTCTGAAGGCAGTGGAAAAATCTTATGTTTGATTCACATCTGTCTCCAGAACAAAATTGCACATTACGGCATGAAAATGAATATACTTCAATCACACAGAGGAAGATGAGGTTTCTGTCACTGAAAACTTACAAAACCCTAACCCAAAGCAAAAGACAATTTAAGGAAGACAGAATAAACAGACTATTAGAAATGGCAAGGATAGGCAGAAGCAGTAGAGGAGAATACAGTATGAGTAAATGTACGAAAATCATAAAATCATAGAATGGTTTAGGTTGGAAGGGACCATTAAAGGTAATCTAGTTCACACCTCTCTGCTGAAAAAAGGGAAAACTTCAACTAGATAATTTTTCTTGGAGCCCTGTGCAAACTGACCTTGAATTTTTCCAGGGATGTGGCGTCTACGACCTCGGTAAGAAACAGGGGCCTCAGTTGAACTTGGAAAGCGTTGCACCATTCTGCACTCTAGACAAGTCTTAAGACATCTTTTAGAAGGGGACCAAGAGAAGATAAAATGATAAAAAAAATCAGGTAAGCTCCAGAGATTTAGTTCAAGTGCACCCACCACAAGAGTTTGGTGGAGGATATTAAGATGACGTGGGTGATACTAAGAGAAATAGAAATTGATGATGATTTGCTTCATCCTTCATGTGGATGATGCAATTTGGTTGGCTTAGAGAATGGAGAGGAGAGATCAGAGAAGTTACTACTGCTGTGAATATGCAAGATGGTTTAGGAAAATTTTAATGAAAATCAAATACAAAGAACACAGCACAGAAGGGAAAATTGAGAAGGAGGAAACAATACCAAAACTCAGTAAAGTGAATGGGAAGTTTGTGTTTCCTCTCTGCAGTATGCATCAGGTTTCTAATGAGAATCTACTTGAAGCTGACTATGGAGTAAATTGGTCCCTCACCGAAACTTCTTTAGACACTTAAGAGAACAAATCTCTCTGTGGTCTTTGCTGTGTCCCTGTGCTGTGTATGTTCAGGAACTGAAAGCAACTCATTTCAACAGAACAGTTGGGGAAAAAGCATGATGCTCAGCTTTGTACTTTTGGAAGGATAGTAGCAAAACCCTCATTTGTATGCCTCATAATTAATATAAAAGATGGCATGATAGCTCCCTGCTGAAGATTTTAAATGATACTTCAAATATATGGTTTCATCTGGGAGAGCAGCTACCAGTTTGCAACCAGTGCATGCAGATCTTTCGCTGCTGGCTTTTTCCCTCCCACTGTGCTCAGACCAGATGTTAGTGAAAAATGTAGGAACCTCTTTCTGCTCTCCTGTTTAGTTAATAGGGTGTTCACTGAATACTCCTAAGTCTTTATCTAGCAAAACTGGATGCGATCCAAGTTATCAGAGAATACAGCAGGGATGTCTTTAAGGAGGCAGATGTTCAAAGGAGTACTTTGAAGAGTTTTTTGACCTGTGAGGAGTTGATTACCATGATGTGGATGAAAGATGAGAAGAAAAATAGATGAAACCACAAAGCCTAAGAGAATATGCTATACCTGCCAACAAAAAAACTTCAGAAAGACTTAAGTTATAGAAGCTGTAAAATACTGCTGTGATAAAAGTTCTGAGCCAGGACAGACCTTCAGGGACTGCAGAGAAATTTGAGAACACTGAGTACCATCTATTCTTTCACCTGACAGAGATTTTTCAATCCACTTGTCACTGAGTGAGAAAAATCCTTACAGGCAATCACAGTGGTTCAAATAGATGGGAGAGGAAAAGCTATACTGTGGCACAAAAAGGTCTTCACTATTAATGGATAAGGAGGTCTGACTAGTCTGAAGATTGCCCACCATGAGTTAGATTTTGTACATTAAAAGCAAGTTTGAAGACCACTGTTAAAAGCCCTCAGCTCACCTTGGACGTAAATCAGTGTCAATAATTTTACTGATATTGGTCATCGGTGGGTCTCATCCAGTGAGAGCCTGGAGGAGGAATTTCATCCATCACAACCCTCTGGGCTGCATCAGTTCCTTTCCCCTGGGGTGAGTGTGAACAGGAGCAGGAGAATCATCACCACTGGGAAGGTGTCTGAAGGCAGATGTGCTTTCCAACCATCCTTGAGCTGTGCTGGGAACAGGGAACAACAGCTCTTCTTGACATTTTTTTTTTCTTCAAAAAGTGTTACAATGGTAGACTTAAAAAAAATCTGCCATTTTTTTATCATTTTGGAACTGTATCTATTCTTTTTATGTCGCAGAGCAGGGCAGGCACTATGTGACTGCTTTCTCACTGGAAAATGTGTACTCTATGTGCCTCAAATATTCTCAGAGACACAAATATACATAAAAACACACAGTAATCCAACCCCAGAATTTAATCTGTGCCCATCTATCTTGCAGCCTGGATCTGAAGTAAAACTGAAATTGGGGCGTAGTTGGGTTGTTTGGTTTCTTTCCCCCGACGAGAGTAAAAAAAAAGTATCATAAGCTTCATAATTTTACTGATAACACCCACACCAGCTATTTTCTATGTGCCCCACTGTGTATCTTTCAGTTGTTATTTTCCTAAACATAGAAACCATAATGCACTTGTTTTCACTGCAGAGAAATACAGAAAAAAGTAGTTGAAATTAAATGCATCATTTTAATGTGGCCACATTTGCCTAAAATAAGTACTAAATGTGTTCAAGTGCATCAAATTTGGGTTGTATTAATTCATGGCGAACATGAGCAAGCTATTGGCACTTGGTGGAGTACTTGCATGTGACCTATCTTAGGTATTTTTAATCTCTGTAAAAAAAAGTATGCCCGTGAGAGAGCAGAGTCTGCTGGGATGACTTTGGGTATATACATTAATCAGCCCTAGCAGAAAAAAGTAAATAGAGTTCAATATTTGGCTAACTTCCAACTGTTGAGACACATTAGGTGGTAGGCGAGGCTTGCAAGGGAACTGGTAAAGGCCTTTACATTTAGGTCACCTATATTTAGACAAGATAAAGCACTATGTCTTGTCCTACTAAGAACTGTCCCAGATTAATAGATCATTTCTCTCCCCAGCTTTCAGATTTCTGCAGAGGACTGCTGTGCCGCTGCCCACAAAAAATGCCTGGATTTGAAATAAGTTTGAGTATGATTTAACCAAAAATAAATTGTGTTTGTCTTTATAAAACGATAAGTTGAAAAGGATAGGGGTCTACTTCACTTTGACCAATACATAGTATATTTTTTAGTTCAGTTTCTGGGTTTAAGCACTTGCAGTGACTTAGGTAATATGAGTATCATTTATCACGGGTTCCCCCCTTAAAGGATGAGACTTTCTGTAGATCCTTGCTTTGGTATATTTCCCAATGCCTTACTTTAATTAAAAGTTTACAATACAACAGAATATATGTTTCATACTGCACCTCACTGAATGACCCTTTGCTGCTGAGGCCAAAGCAGAATTCCCAGAAAGCAAATTGAAAGACATTCAGATGTGTTGTCTATCCTCCTTTAAACATTGTTCAGTAGAAACTACCTGAATCAGAAGTTATATCTGTGAAATCAGTGATCCTCAGCTGAGACTCTTTCATGAGATTGTTCTGGAACTTGTTTTTGAACCTGTAAATTTTGGCATCCAAGCAAAAGGCTAAACCTTTTGTATCCAGGTTAAGTTGCACGAGACCTTCCGGAGAAACCTTGAGAAACACAAATTATTTTCCTCTTTTTATCCAATTATAGAATAGGCATAAGTGTTGCATAAGTTCACAAATTTCTCTGCAGAAAACATCATGTGGACCACTAGAGCTTGATTTCAACAGCTAAATGTGAGCTTTTCTTGCTTCTTGAGGGACCCAAGGCATTTGTCTTTCTGTAGAAGAAGTCAGAAGAGAAGCCCTGCACAACACCCTGGGACATCCTAATAGGATTCTTGGGCAGGTAGGTTATGTGTGAGAGCACAGGAGACAAACAAAACCCCAACATATGGCGGTGTTTCATTGTGCCCTGCTTGCATGGAATTCCTGACCCATGCCAATGTCCAAATGGTGCCAAGCCCAACTGAGAAGGTGTTACCCTCATAACTCTGAGACGAGTTAGATCAAAGAATCCTGGGATGGTTTGGGTTGGAAGGAACACCAACAATCACCTCATTCTAAGCCCCCTGCCATGGGCAGGGACACCTTCCACCAGACCAGGTTGCTCAGAGCCACACCCAGCCTGGCCTGGAAAGTTTCCAGGGATGAGGCAGCCACAGCTTCTCTGGGTAGCTGTGACAGGGCGTCACCACCCTCATTGACAGGGCTATGTATATCCACCCACTCTGTGCCATGGGGCCATATACTCTAACACAAAATTACAGAGCTGCCCTCTAAAGTAATCACTATTAAAAAAAAAACCCCAAACTTGTTTTTTTCCACTGCAAAGCAACCAAGTTATCTCACGTTTCTCACAGCATCTCCTTGAATAAACTTTCAGTGGTTGTGTGACACGCGAGCAGGACCAGTGCAGCCACAAAATCATTACTGACATATTTCCGAGTGACTATACTATGCCAAAGATGTTTATGTGTCTTTCATTGCCTTGTAAATACAAAATAAGTTTGAGAGAATTGTGGCAGCTGCTCTTAGATGTGATAGAAGTTCAGCTTCTATGGGACATCAGGAAGAAATACGAGTAGCCTTTGAGTTTGCAGTCTGAAAATGAGTACTACAGAGTCTAGAAGAAAAATTGTGTTGAGCAAGCTCTTCTTTTTTTTTTTTTTTAATGGCCTTCTCCAATGGAGAAAAATGTTTAAAGCAGCTACTCACTTACTTGCATGAATCTTGAGGTCCTGCTCCACACTGGCTCTGGATCACTCCGCACGCTTTTCTCCAGTTACGTTTATTTTACCTTAGTTCTAATTGCCTCGTCTCAGCCTTGAAATTAAGAACGTAGAATTACTTGTGTGGGTTGTATAATCCAAGCTTTAAGGGTGTTTCAGAAATCCTCTCCAAACACTGTTTTCTAGGGCTTTTTCAAAGTCAGTTATAAAATTATCAGGAAATTCATTGTAATGATAACTTTTTATAGAGCACGGAATCAGAGAATTGTTTAGTTTGGATGGAACCTTAAACCCCATGCAGTTCCAACCCCCTGCCACGAGCAGGGACATTTTCCACAAGATCACGTGCTAGTGGAAGGCGTTCTTTTCTCAGAGGTCAAGCCAAGAGTCTGATAAGGTCACTGTCCAATAAAATAAGAATATTCTCTGCTATTTATCCCCAAAGTACATCAAAATCCCCCAATCATGTAAACAACATAAATGTACAAGAATGTCATAAAACAGCAAATTTTTTTTATTTTTTTTTTTATTTTTTTTTTTTTTATAAAAGCAGGAATGAAGCTAGAATATTCAGGTTTAATCAGTTCTTGATTTTGGAACCATTTGAACTAGGAAACCCTTTGTGAAAAATGACGGGGAATACTAAAATTAATTTTAAGATTAGTAAATTGGTTTCTTGAAGGCTTTCTGTGACTATGCCCTGTTCAGTGAGAGTTTTCCTTTGTTTTAATATAGTATTAGAGTGCATTAATCCTGCAATCTGACATATATGATTTTAAGAACATCATTTTTGCAGATCAGATATAAAAATTACAAATGTGAAGTTATATATGCATGAAATCAATATATTAACAAGAAATTTGTGACTTATGGACTGAAAAAGTTAAAGTTTTTTTTCATTGTAAGGAGTGATTTGCATGTTCTTCTTGTATCAAGTTTTATCTAGTAAACACTGAAGAATCTTAGTTTAAATGTTCCATTGACATCCCAGGGATGGGGCAGCCACAGCTTCTCTGAGCAACCTGTGCCAGGGCCTCACCACACACAGAGGGAAGAATTTCTTCTTAATATCTAATGTAAACCTATTCTCCCTCAGCTTGAGGCTAGTCCAGTTTTACTCCAAGTCTGCTACATCTGGTGTCCAGAGTGGATTTCTCAACTTTAGTCAAAGCATAAAATGTGCTGGGAGATGAACAATGGGATTTAAAGGCCAGCCCTGAAAAGTAATTGAGCTAGTCAGCAAAAAGCAGTGTCTAGCTCATTTCATAATTTAGTGGCTTGTTTAAAACTCTGAGTTAAGCACCTGTATTAGGCTTGTGCCTTCTGCTGTATTTAGTCACCTAAAAATGTTTATTCTTTCTTGAAATGGACTGAAAAGAGCAGACTAGGACTAAAAATTAAGACCTCTCTTGATTCAGGGGCTATAAGGCAGAGAATTCATCCAGCCACAGGCCCAAGTTCATGCATCTGAGATGGCTCCAGACCCCTGTTGTATTTAAAGTCTGGGCATACACCAAGCTAAGATAACTACAAAAGTTATTAAAATGTAATATGCCACAAAGGAGTTGGGCAAGAATTTTGGTGCGTCAGTTTAGATTTCTAAATTCCATGGCAGAATTGGAATATTTGCTACCCTGCAGTTCACTTGCTTTGACTTGGAGCATGGTAGTTCCATTCTGCAGTTTCTGTCAAAGTTTCAAAGGACATTACCTGGCTGAGCATCCGCCTAAAGAGAAAATCATAAACAGTTAGATCCGCAAATGAGGAATAGGAGCATTTTTTAAGGATGCTACTGCCTGTTATAAAAACACGTTTCATTTTTATCAGGTCTCTGCTGTAATTAAGGGACTGACCAGTACCAGCAGTTACATAAAGCCACTATCTCACTGGAGCAGTAGAAATAATGTTGCCAAGGTGATTCTGTTTTTTGTGATATTCTAAACATATGGTGAGACAAAACCACTATAATACAAAGGCTTAAATCTTGCTGGGCACAAAGGCTTCATTTCAACTCTCAGCTGAGAAACTGGGACTTTCATTACTATGATAATTCCAGGTAAGAGGGCCAAAAATAGTTGATTTTCCAACAGACTTAAAAATGAAAATTCTTGAACAACCTGGAATATCTTAGTACAGCAGCAGGTTTTTATGAAGATAGTGTTCATTAACATATTTGCATTACTGTATGTTTCAGTTTAAAAAAAGATAAAAATTCCAAGTTACGTTGGATTCAGATCAAATCATCCAGGCAAGCTTCCAGAGAGTGGGCTGTTTCCCAAATGACAGTAATTTCATTAGTATACTTCCTGCAGCTCATCCAACATGCTAAACCAAGCACTTGGTAGAAGATGATGTTGTCTAAATATTTTGTGCTCCTATAACAAGGGTTTGATAAGAGATTTAACTCTATTTTCACCAAACTAAATAGGTGATTTGCTCTTGACACCAGTATGAAAGGAATCAAGGCAGGTGCTTTATGCAACTGCAGTTTATGAAGCTTCCTTTGACTGGGTGTATTTTGAGGTTATTTTCTACTCATCACCTCTTTTTGAAGGGGAGGAGAGTGGCCAAAAGTGGGCACTGGACAGGTGCAACACAGCTTTAGAAGTGTAAAAAAAAATGCTTAAAAGAATCCTAGATTTTATTTCTAGGCCATAGAAAATAAGGACTATATTGAGGAAATTAGGCACAGAGAATAATTTAGCGAGGAAGATTCACGAGGACGTTGACATATTTTCACATCCTGTTGCAATGTGGGAAGCTTTGTGTCTGAAAAGGTCAGAAACCTGTGCAAAGAGCTCTTTATAAAAATCCATCTATTTCTCTTCTGTTTCAGCCTAAAATCTTTACTGCAAGTTCAGCCTTTTTTCTAAATTTACCAGTTCCATCCTCAAGCATTTCATGTTAATTTTCCTCTTTGGAGTTAAACAAGTGAACTCTGAACAAGAGCATCAGTATTTCATTGTTATCAATACCATTATTATCATTATTTCTTTAAATTCTTCATGATTTTATAATTTGGTTGTTTTTTTTTTTTTTTTGGTTGGTTGGTTGGTTCTTTTTGTTTGGTTGGTTGGCAGGTTTTTTTGAGCGTGGTTGTTAGTGTAATAAAGCATTATTTGGAAATCCTGGCTTCAGCTCTACCAGGTGACTAAGGAACTGTTTCATTATGGGATTTTGCATGATGAGGTTCAGTTGTGCACCCGAATGTGTCTGTCTGTGCACCTTTGTTATGGTGAGTGCTTAAATGTGAGAACATGAAAGAGAGTTTTGGGAGGAAAAGAGATGAGTCTCAGCATACTTTTTGTCATTGTAAACAATCTTTCACAAGTGATCTATGTGTTTTATAATCCTTAGCTGTTGAATATCCACTGGTAAATCTGCCCTTATGCATTGTCAGATGTGGGAGCAGAAAGGCAAAAATATAATGATCTTAAGCCATAGATTCTCCGCCATGCGAAGTGCAATAAATCTTTCCTAAATTGTTTTATTATTTTCCTCCGTGAAGCACTTCTGCACATTTTTTAATAAATTATAACAGAAAATTGGCGTCCACTTTGAAATTCTGAGTGTCAGTACAATTTATAGAGCAAAACTTCATAGTAATTAACAATAAATCGAAAAATGCAGAGAAAATTCAGCTTTCTCATCACCTTAGCCAAGCATACTGTGGTTCTATAATCCAAAAACACTCTAATACATATTTTATTATCTTCAATGCTGATACAAATAATTATATGGAGTCAGATCTCTTAGGACTTCCAAATTTCAGCCTCATTTTGTTGAGTCCAAAATGTTCAATAACCTAGATTAAATGCCAGCAAGGGATCTGAGTCTGAGACATCACATAATAAAGCTGAGTCAAATATTAGTTCTGCACAATCCCGGCTCACTTTGTACCACCTTTGGGATTGCTTTAAACTATTGCTGCTCAGTGATTTCCACAGTATTGCTAAGACCACTCCATTAACATATTCCCAAAACTGGATCCCTAGGATTGTGGAGAATGTGCAAAAGTTCCTGATTTACATTTTAGTTTCAGAAGGGTAGTTCAGTTCCATTCACACAGAGTTTATATTCTGAGTACGTCTAGTCACAATCCATTATAGTTTGTTTTTTTTTTTTT
This sequence comes from Melanocharis versteri, assembly GCA_013397845.1. Taxonomy (NCBI): domain Eukaryota; kingdom Metazoa; phylum Chordata; class Aves; order Passeriformes; family Melanocharitidae; genus Melanocharis; species Melanocharis versteri. The sequence goes on along the minus strand of VZTG01005746.1, from coordinate 321,432 downwards.
CCCTTCAGCAAACCCAGGCTTCAAAGGAGGGGAAGAAAATGCAATCTCCTTGCCCATGAAGGATTGTCGTGGTGGTGGCAGGAATGGCAAATCTTTCTTGTTTTCCTAACATCTGTTTTGGGCTTTTTATTTTCTCCTATCATCCTATTTTACTCCTTTTCATTACAGCTAACAAAACCCATCATAAGCAAGCAAAATGCCATCAAGATAAGTAAATGTTAGATTAAGATAAAAATATTTTAATATGCACTGTCTGTGTCTATAAGAGAAATTGAGATGAGATGGAAAATATTCTTGGGCGCTGAAATGTGATTTTATATGCTACTGATCTGACAAAATATTTACCAGCTTTCTTTATTCCAAACACCTTCCCTGAGTAATTCTCAGACATCATTTGGTAATTAGAACAGTTGAAGGACCTTTCCCTGTAAAGAATTAACATGCAGCCTCCCTGCTTTTAAAGTTTGATCAATTTCCTTGCATAGGGATGGGGTATTTGGTTGCTGTTGACCTCCATGTCCTAGAACATTCTCATTCACACTAAATACATGGTATTGAACTGACCTGAAATTCTGTTATTCCAGATCTTTCTTGACCAGCTCTTTGCATCCATCCATAAAGCAAAACAAAATGTCTGTCTCTGAAGAAGGATCAGAAGCAGAGACTTGCTGCCTCGTCGATTTACTTTCTGGCATTGTTTGACGTCGGCAATTAATCTCTTAATTTCTTCCAAGGGAAAAATGAATGGAGGAATTACAAATTTCATCACATACAGATAAACTTTTTGGGCCGGTCCTCGTGTGCGATGTCTGGTATCAATGAAAAGCAGAGCTTACATTGTAGCTAAACCTCAGCTAGAATACTGGCAGGCTTTCTCTCTTTTCCCTGCTGACTTAATTTTATGAACCTTGTTAAATTTCTCTATCTAAGGTATCCACTCTTTCATCAAATAGAGTTGCAATTTGGCAAATTGATTTGTAAGTTATTAAAGCAGCAGGTAAATCAAAAAAGACATAGACACCTGTGCAATCTTGCAGAGTTGGGTCACACAAGAATTGTTTTAATTAGAAAATCTAGCCAATGACAAATCTTCTTAGCATTTTTATTACCTAGCTTATTCAGAGTCTTTTATGCCAAGATGATAACACTAAAGGTTTCATTAGCTATTAAAAAAAACCAAAAACCAAAAAAAACCCCAAAAAACCCCCAAAACCAAAAAAAAACCACAAAACCAAAACCAACCAACCAAACAAACAAACCCAACCACATTAGTGGTAAATTAAAAGGTCCTCTTTTAGCTTATGGCTCACACAGCAAAAATTTAGAATTTAGAAAAAAAAGAATTAAAAAAAATAAAATTAAAAAAAAGAAAGAAAAAGAAGGAGAAGAAGAAGAAGAGGAAGAAAATAGTGAAAATACCTTGCCCTGTCACGTATTTTTCTTTGGAGGTCCACAAATGAAGCTCACAAATATCTTCAACTTCTAGTTCTGGATAGAATCTCTGAAGCTTAATGATGTAGAATACAACATATTATATAAATAACTTCAGTATTCTGTCACACTCTTCACATCCTCTCACAGCTCTTTACAAAGATTTGTCTTGTTTTGGGACTGTAGTGTTAACATGAGCCATTCCAGTTTTTCGGAATTACATCTGTTTTTCTGGTGCCCTCTTAATTGTGATGAAATCGTAGGCAAAGATGCTAAAATTAGATGATGTGCTAATGTTTCTGTTTGAACCTAAAATTTCAGAAGGTTTGTGAGGTCAGACACAAAGAACAGCAGAAATAAATTCCCAAGAGTAATCTCCATCATCACATGGATTTATAAATAGTAAAACTCTGGAAACTCAAGGATGGTAAAGTATTTTATAAACATTAATTAATCACATCTCACTGGAACAACTCTGGGGAGTATGAATTATTAACCTTAGGTTTACACATGGGTGAACAGGCACTTCACTTTAATTTCTCCCCTCCATGGCAAATACTTGTGTTCCTGTATATCCTGAATTATCTGGAAGGCTTCAAACCAGGCCATGCGTGTTCTCTTTTTTTTTTTCCCCTTTTCTTTTTGGTGCTCTCTTTTAATGATTAGTTTTTGTTGGATTTGTTTTTTCAGTGCAATCCCCCCCCCGCCCAGTAGTCCCTTTTGCAACCAGATATCTTACTCCTGGGGTTCTGCTGGTCCATATGAGAAAGACAATCTCTCTCTATCATGTCTGCAGTTTAGAAACTGGTTTACTGTGTTTTGAAGTTTTGCATGCAGGTTCTACTTTTTCAGGCATTCAGTTACATGTCTCTGACAGAATTCAACCAGAGCCGTGGTTGTTTACCTCTGCCTGTGGGCTAATTATGTGAGACAGAAAATGCTCTGTAAAATACTTACAATTACCTTCCTTCTTTGTTTTTTTTTAAGGTAGGGATGAAGTAAAACGTATGGAGGAAAATAAAAGTAAATAATAAAACTTCAAGACAAAGGTTAACACAACACTTCTTCAGCTCCACTGGAAAATAAAGTTTGGTATTATTACCAGAATGATTTGATTGGGTTTTTTAATTCTTGAGAAACCTGAAGACTTTTAGCTTTAAAAGACTGAGAAACAATGGTCAAGACATTCTAGTTTCTGTCCTACTTCCGTCTAGGCAAGTAACCCAGAAAAAGTAAATTTAATCATTATTATTTCAATTTTCTGAACATTTTTGAGGGGGAAAGTTTGTTATTTTTTTCATTACAAAAATAAATCTACTGAAAGGAATCTGTCCTTTGTTGATTGGTCTGCTGTTTTATATTAATAATAACTTCACCACCTTCATCCCTGTGAATACGTGGTATCACTGTCACAGTGAGCCTGGGACAAACCCTTTGAGGTCACCGAGCTATGGCAATAGGTAAAGTGTTAAAAACAGCAAAACTTCGGAGGCTGATTGCCAACAGAAATTTCACTGGAAGTTTCTGGCAGCTGGAGTGTGGAGGACAGTAGGCCTGCAGACCTGATCTTGGTGAGGGCCTACTGGAAGCATGGCCCTTAGAGCTGCGCTGCCCTCTACACAGCAGGCGTGCCTTGGTTTATTATGTTAAGTTATTCATGTTCTCTTAACCCAGTTGGCGCGTTGGCCTTCTTACCCCCTTCTCCCCTATATGTACCTCTTCTGGAACATTCCCTGTTCTTCGATGCCCCATTGGCCCTTGCCCCTTGTCCACTCCCCTGGACCCCTCTCATTGGACTTTTGGCCTTTCCCTCATCTTTGTTCCACCCCTGGACCCTCAGCCCATTGGTTGTTGATGCTCCCACCCCCTATGGTATAAAACCTGTAGCCGTCCTTTGTTCATGGTCTTAGTCCCTGGACCCTTCCCAGAGAAGGATTAAAGCCTGATCTGTGGAACCCAGCCTAAGTCCCTTCCTTGCTCCTTGCTGCTTGGTGTGTGTGGTTTATACCCTGCGGTGTGTCTGTGTTGCAGTGCTCTGTGTGTCTGGTCATCCGAGGTGTCTGGTGATCCCCAGCTGTGGAGATGCTCTCAGAAGGTTGAGGGCCCGTGCAGGCTGACACCGGACCCTGACACCGGAGTAGCCTCAATGAAAGTCAGGAAGATCTGGATGAAGTTGTATTTGTGCTGAGTCAGGATCTCGGCCAGGTAAGTCCTGTCTGGGGACTGCACATGGTGTCTTCAAATATCTCTTGACTCACGTGCACCACTTTTAATCCCAGAAAGAAACATGTGCTCATTCCTGGGATACTCAGTGTGTCCAGTGGTTTGCAGCTACAGGACATCTGATTCCTGTCTCCTCTCCTTGTTCTCAGTCAACCCGAGACATCCATGACGCACAGATCGTTTGTTCTGCAAGTCTGACATTTCCCAGATGTGGCAGGCTAACTGTGAATGTGTAAAGCTCTTTTCCACACATGTTGGGCACATGTCCCAGATTCCTACATATCTGGCAGCCGTATTGAATAAATTTTTCCTCTCAGAGAAAAAAATCCAGCCAAATAGTAGAATCTCCATTTATGTCCAGTCAGCTTTTTCGGGTACAGAGGAAAAAAAGTGCCCAAACATAAAAATATGCTGCTGAAAAATTCCCATCTCTGCTGCCTTTGTGCTTCTCATCTTCAAGAGATCCTAAGAACGTTCTGGAGCTCATTGGTCAATATTACTGTTTAGGGCACTATGCTCCCGTGTGTCTTTATCCTCTGTCTTAGATTTAGCACAGACAGCATGAACAACTGCCTTATTTTTCAGTTTGTACTGTAATATATTACCAAAAAGGACAGTCTTAAAAAGAGGAGAATTGCAATGAATGTCACTCTGTCCTTTACCCCAGTTGTGGAGGAGCTGAGATGTCCTGGGACTAATCATTAATATGTGCTGGACAAATGAACAAGAGGAGCCAAACTGTGTGCAAAACCCAAACAGATCTGCTCATATCATCCAGTAATACCAGCTGCTGGTGGGTATTAATCATTGAAATGATCCACAAAATCCGGGCCAAGGCACCTCGGGGGACTTGTGACAATAATTGATATTTTTGGCTGACCTCCATCTGCTCCTTTAAACTTGAAATTTGAAAGACTTTTCTCTTCAACCTTGCTTACTAGCAGTTGATTTCGTCCACACACAACAGTGAACTTTTGCACCGACGGATCAAAAAACCTTCTGACATAACGGTGTACTTGCCATTTCTGCGAGGTAGCCTCAATCCAAAGCCCTAATGTGCCTCCCCTTTGTCATTTGCTGCTACTGGGTTGAATTTGAGCAATCTTCAAACCCCAATGGGATGGCCACGATGAAGAGCGCAGCCGGTTTGATTATGCATTTTTTGGCACACACACTGTGCCGGCATTAAACAATCCTAGAAAATATGCACTATAGACTTGACAATTATTGTATCTCAGCGTGTGGCTGTCTGTGGTTTTGATGGTTTCCAAACAATGCCATGTGAGCCAGATTGCATGAATAGCCTAGTGTTGTTGAGCAGCAGTAATGAGGATGTCAGTTGAGAGCATTAAGTAAGCTTTCCTTAGTCATTTAAAGGATTTATGTAAGTATCTGGTCGTTTGTCAACTTCATATTACATGACACAAGTGCCCCATATTTTTGTATCAGTGGGTTATACTTCCATGTTCAAACAGGAGGAGGGGGGAGGACAAAAAAAATCTCTGAGTTCCAGCCATGCTCTCCTTAAAGTTCTTGTTGCAAACAATACAACAAAAAAGTATATATTCACTTATGGATAAGGCAGTATCTGTAACTAATACTACTTGTTTCCTATCCACAATTATCTAAATTTCATGTACTCTGTGCTCCACTGCTGCTGCTGCAGTAACTATAAAACAATAAAACTCCCCATGTGGCATCTAATCACATATACCACAAGCCATGCTGATGCATATTTATGCATTCAGTAAGTGCTGAGTCCAAAACACAAACAAAAATACACAGCATTTTGCCTTTGCAAAGGATGTTTGTTTAGAATTTTTTATTTATTCAGCCAAATGAGATGTTGCTGAGTGCAAAATACTTCATATAGTCACAAGCAAAAGACATGTTCGTTAAAGGCTTCACACCGTCTCGCACCTGCAGCTGCTAAAACTGAGCCAGAGCCCAGAAATCAGAAAAATCCAGGATTAGAACAGCAGTAAGAACATGAATTTCTTGTCTTTAACCACTTGATTCCCTGAGCACACTTTAGCACTAAACAGGTTTCAGTCAAACACCTCTTTGGTTAGCCACTAGGAAAACAAAAAATCACAAAATGTATTATTTATTCTTTTGATCACTAAGGTAGTTTTAAAGCAGGTTGTTTATAACAGAATCATAGAATGGTTTTGGCTGGAAGGGACTCCAAAGATTATCAGGCTCCACTTCCTGCCATGGGCGGGGGCACATTGGACCATCCCAAGTAGCTCTAAGCCCTGTCCAGCCTGGCTTTGAACACTTCCAGGGATGGGGCAGTCACAGATTCTCTGGGCACCCTGTGCCAGGGCCTCACCACCCTCCCAGCCAAGTTATTGTGTATATATAACCTTAATTTCCCCTCACTCAGTTTGAACCCATTCTCCCTTGTCTTGTCACTACAGTTCCTTGTGAAGGGTTCCTCTCCAGCTTTCCCATAAGTCCCCTTCAGATACTGAAATTTTGCTGTGTTGTTTCCCACACCATACGGCTGAAGCCTTCCCTCCTCCAGGCTCAACAGCCCCAAAATTCTCAGCCTGTCTTTCACGTGGGAGGTGTGCGAGTCCCCTTACCAACTTTGTGGCCTCCTCTGGACTTGTCCCAACCATTCCATGTCCTCATGTTGGGAGCCACAGAGCTGGGGGCAGCACTGCAAGTGGGGTTTCACTAGAGAAGAGGGGAAGAATCCCCTCCCTTAACCTGCTGGACCTTGGGATTCGGCTTAGGATTCATTTGGCTTTCTGGGCAGCCGGTGCACATTGCCGAGTCATATTGGGATTTTCACTCACAAACACTCACAAGTCCTGCTCCCAGTCACCTCTCCACCCAGCCTATGGGTGTGCCTGGGATTGCTCCAGCCCAGGTTTAGGACCTGGCACTTTGCTTTGTTGAACTTCAGGAATTTCACACCGTCCCTCCTGTCCGGCCTGTCCAGATCCCCCTGGATGGCATCTCCTCCTTCCAGCGTGTGACTTCCCCACACAACTGGGTGTCCTCTGTAGAGTTTTCCCAGTCAGTTTTCATGGATTTCTCTCGCACAGACCAGGAGGAATGTGAAGAAAGGGTTCATATTTCCCACCAGGAGAGTTTGGGAGGCTCAAATTTCAGGATAACGTTTTCAGTTTTGATTTCAGCTCCAGACAGATTGAGCTCTTCTGCATGAGTTTAGACCCTCTTGGATGGATGATGATCCATCTCTTAAACTTTTATTTCTTATCTTAATGTCTGGAATTTAACCACAATCAGGTAAAAGGTATATATCAAACACTACAGTAAAAACCCATGAGAGAAAGGCAGGGAAGAGAGTACCAAAAACACCTCTGGCACATAAAATATATTTTTATTTTATTTTCTCTCTCTCTAGGGGAAGAAACAGGAAAATGAGGTTTCCTGATAAAGAAAAGCTGTATTTCAAAATGTCTTTGAAGATCATCCAGAACAGGTGATCTCTAAAGAAAGTTCATTATTTTCTTCTTATTCTATGAAAAAATACTGAATCTACATTTCCCAACTTGATGTGGTTATTATTACCAACTTCTGATGCAAAACTAAAGCACAGAGAGGTTATATTTCTAGCCCAACGTCGCAACGAGGTTTTCTTTCTTTGCAAATGCTCTCTCAGAAAAAGATTGCAAAGACCTTCACTGTGGCCAGAATACATCAGACAACCTTCTGATGGCTTTGTCCTTGTTTGTCTCTCTTTCTTGATATAAAAAATGGGGTCAATCTGGCATGTGGATCTTAAAATGCCTCCAGTATATTTCCCCACCTGCAGGTATTATGGGGTCAGGAGACTGAGGCTATATTTATCACTATTTCTGGAAACTTGCATTATTCACTTTAAATATTTCAGGAATGATCTCACTGGAATGTGAATATCATAGTGAAGTGACTTTCTCCTTAAATATTAATGAAAAAGAAAGCTGAAGGTAACAATGCTGCATAGAAATCATAAGCTGAGTAAAAGGGACTCTTTATTAATATGCACCTGTGCTCTTGTGGCTGGTATAGAAATAATCCCATGTTTAGAAAACATTAAAATAATACCCATCGAAGCAACCTCTCCAGCCAGCAGCCTGCATACAAAAAGATTGATTTGACAGCCACATCACAAACTTGACTTTGGTTGTCTTAGATTATTCTTAAAACAGGGATTTCTTTTCAGATTTTATAGCTAATATTGCAATTTAATATAGTTATAATATAGTATTATTTTTTTGTTTTGTTTTCTCTGTCCACTATGGTTTAAATCCAGTTAGAATCAGTCCCTGCCAGTGAAGTCTTTTGTTGAGTTCTCAGTTAAATATGTAGAAATTAACAAGTTGTATATAAATAAAGCAAGTATTAAAAATATATTTGAGAGAAAAAAAAAATGTGTTAATAGACTTCAATTTTTTTCTGTTCTGCAACAGAACCATTTGGAAGAGTTGTGAGGAAACCAATTCCCATCCAATATTTCTCCCCTCCTTCAGTCTGTCTCAGGTCTGTTGCTAGAGCTGTCAAATTTGCTGTGAGGAATGAGGGTTAGAGACCTGAATCTATCCATAACAGCTAATAGCCCAACCATCAACTGCCATGTCAGAGAGATATTTTACATTTCTTTTCTCCTTTTCACAGATCAAAGCCTTGAACCTTCTGATGTGTGGTATCAACCTCTAAATATGAACTACAACAGAAAGAGGTTTCTAATTCTTCTACATGAAATATTCCCAGTTTGTCCAAACAGTTAAATACTATTTAAAGATGGAAACTAAGCCAGATCCCTATGTGAGATAAGGTTTAAAAATTAATCTCAGGCAATCTTCTGCATTTTTTAGCCCAATTTCATCGAGGACATAAAATTTCAAACCATAAAATATAATTCCTAAAGGTGCCTGATGGTTTACAGCCTGTAGTTCTGACCTTTTCGTGTGTATGTGTGTGTGTGTGTGTGTATGTGTCAGTGTCTATAGGAGTAGTCCTCCCCCAAAATGTGTTTGCATGACTTAGATACGCATGTTTTGCTCGTTTTTGACTCAGTTAAAATTATCCTTGTCCTGTTGATTCAAATGCCCCAAGGCATTTGAAGCACCCTCCCAGAGATTCAGCATCTCTGATATTCAGACTCTGAGAACCATCTGCCTCAACTCTCTGAGGCTCAGCACAGAAAAGGAAAATATAACACAGGGTGTCAGGAGGAGGAATTGGGAGGACAGCCCTTTGAGAATCAGTATTTTCACAAGCAAACCCAGTCATTTCTGCACGATTAATTTTTGCATGAGCCTTTTCATAGGCGGAGGTCTGAGAACGTATTGTCTATGGAGAGGCTTTTACGAGGTCACATTTCCATCTGGAGCCATAAAAAGGCACTCCTAATCTAACACGGGGGCTTACAACATGAAACAAATGGTGCTTTAATGTCTTTTTTAATTGAGACTCAACCTGTCCCCTTTATTCTGTTTTTGTTTTCTTTAGCCTAAAAGCACTGGCAGTGGAAAAGGTGGCACCTCCCAGCACACAGGGGCTGCTAATCTGAACCTCCTTCTGTGCAAAAAATGGCTTAGATTGACTTAATTATTTAATATGCCTTCGTTGACACAGGCTAGTAAAAAAAGATCAGCATGTTAATGCTCCTTTCCAGCACTTTCTTCCCAAAAGCCTTTAAGAAACTCATGAATATTTAATGCCTCTCAGTCAGTGCTGAGGAGATGGCATCATTAAGGATGAAACCAAATGCCAGTCGTCGTGTGTGCGTCCCGGAGCTGCCCCAAACCTTGCAGCGAGACCTTCTCAAATGGCTCTACCCTCCCAGCTCAGCCTTTATGGCCAAGCACTAAAGCATAGGATTTTCCTTGTTTTCTCTTTTCCTCTTTTTCTTGCTTAGTTTTTTTCCCCACTGGAGAAGGAAACGGATCACTCAATGAAAAAATCAACCCCTGGCCATGTGCATTATTTTTAAACCTGACATCTGTTCAAAACCATGTAAATGGGACCGTGTTAATGCATAAAAAGTATAAAAAGTATTCAGGCTTAAACACAGGGAAATTATGTTCATTCACCAGGGAACAGCAAGTGTAGTTGACTTTTTTTTTCCTATACAGATTAGAAAAAACTACATCTTTTTGCCTGGCATTCTGCATGAATTTGCTAAAGTAAGAGTGGCTGGTTTCTGATGTCTGTGGCTAATGCACACTGTAATGCATGTGCTTTAGATTTTGCTTTTCTTAGTTGTTGCTTAAAATTACATAAGTAGAATAATTCTCCATATCCATATGCTTAAGTGGATCAAAGTTTGCTGTAGAGTAGTAAGTGTTCGCATTAGGTTCTGTAAGAGAAAAAAGAAAAAAAAAAAAAAAAAAGCCTGTCACTATGGTTTTTAGATGGAATTTTTTTTTTTTACTACTGATATTTTTCAATTTCAAATATCCATGATGAAAAGCATAATTTTGCTAGCCCAACTTGTTTAGTTTTAAATAAAAACCCGGTAAACTGGCTGAAGACTGAAGGTGGCAAATTTATTAAAATTTTGCATTGCATTATGGAAATAGTTTTTTTGTCTCTTGTCTTCTCATATCTTCTCAGTGCACAGTCTGTCGGGAAGTACATGCTCAAGGAAACACATTGTCTAATCTACCATTATCTTCCTCCCTTCTCTAAAAGGGTAAAATAATGGAAATTATTATTTGATAACACAGTCTGGTTCATAATTGTGATATAAGCTTAAGAATTCAAACTACATCAGGTTGAGCTAAAGACTTTGAAAAATTGAGATAGCAGCATTTTCAAATGTCTGACCAGCTCCATTATTTGTTTAAAAGTTAATCCCAAACCTGTTTGAAGATGAATCAGTTATTATGAGCATCCTTATTTTTTCATTAAAATAGTAAGGTTCTTTTAAATCCGTGCATCAAGATGTTAATTAAAAAGCTGTTGTCAAAATGACAGATTGTTTTTTTAATCTTTCCTTTCAATTCTAACTAATCCTCAGAGAGGACAGGACCCAGGTGAGTTATTTTTTCTCATGAAAATTGCAAAGACTAAAGTTTGCAAAATGGCTGCCATAAAAACAGAATAGGCAAGATCACTTCTAATAAACTCCCCTTGAAAACAGTCTTTTGGCTTTGTGTTTGATTTTAACTGACCAGCAATAATATAATAATATATTTATTTTCAATAACAAAAAATAATGTAATGGTATGTTGGTAGACAACTTGGTTCCATTGAACATTATTGACATTATTTGATAGCAGATAATATAAACAACAATCTCCAACGTTCAGAATTTATGAAAGAGTCTGAAATATTCACAGAAACATCGAGTTTTGTGGTGAGATTAAACAAATTGAAGGCTGTGAGATGTTTAGATACCAGAACACAGTAAGCTAAAATAGCCTACCTACTTCTTCCTCCCCACAAACAAAAGTGAAATGAAATAAAAGAGACTCACAAGAAGAAAAAACGGGACACCATTCAAAAATATCTATTGTAGACCGATGACCAGACACAAAAGAGCGTGATCCTAGCAGATTTTTCTGTATTTCTGACAGCTTTGTGCAGTCAACAGTGCTTTCATAATCCACGTGAACAGGACTACTTGTGCTGCCTCCTGGGTCCTGGGGGATGCTTTTGATCTAACAAGGCAGTGCCATTATTAGAAAGGCTGCGGTGTAACTACCACATCATTGCATACTGTCAATTTAGTTTTGCATGAGCCCCTCAGCTTGTGACACTCTAAATTTGATACTGTGCTACAGATAAACCAGAATAAATATTGTAAGAACAAAGCTGTCACAGAAAACACACTCGGAGTGTTTCGACCCCACTCGAAGGCCCTTCACTATAATTGTCTCTGACAGAAGGCTCCTGTACAGTAAGTACTTTAGTTGCCAATGACCTTAAACACGATTATCATTAGCCTTCTTGTAATACTGCCTCTCCCTTGAACTCAAATTATTGTGCTCCTCAGATGGTTTTGCAAAGAGAGTTCAATGTTGTAGTTAGCATAATTCAAGCTGTTTTAATCAACGCTGTGTCCTTTGTAAATAAAGCTGCGTTCTGAGATGCACGCCGTAATAATTATATCCATAATTTGTTAGAGTTATTGAAATAATTTTGACTATACTAATTTGAATTACAGCTGCAAACACGCAGTAAGGAAATAAGCAGATAATAATACATATATTAGCATCAAGCCTGAAGTTGGCAATTGTTTAAGCCAGGAATCTGAATAATTTAACCATGTTTTGGAGGTGATAAATCTGCTTTGATTGAAAGTGAAACTCATCTATGATCTCTAAACCTTTCTGATCTTAAAAGAAAATAAAAACACATGCCTTTTTTCCTGCCTCCACTGAAAGTGCCCAAAGTTGATGTCTTGCCAAAGGCTGACCAGACACAGCGAATGAGCAGAGATCCCATCAGCCGTAGGATGCCTCCGTGGAAATTAATTTCCGGCAGTGTCTGGAGCATGTTAATTACCAGTAAAACTTCTCATGGTGTAATTCAGTAAGTAAAAGTCCTCTAAAATAAGCCTCTTTAGGCACATTTTAGAACTCAGTAATTGTATGACACAGAGACATTAAAAATAATGAGAAGCAAGGATTGCCTCAAAAACAGTTTTCCTACAGCCATCTCATATAATCCCTTTCATAAACCAATCTCCTCTTAAAATGGGGTATATTTCTCTTCTTGCTATCCTAATATAACAACTGTTTCTTGAATATCACTGGCTTTATTGCTAGAAACATTATAATTTTCAGCCTAGATATGTTCGTTTGATATTATTTATATTCAATTTATCAATGTCTTTTTTTCATAAAACTTCCCTCTCCCTTCCTGGTTTGTTCACAGGTACATTTTTATGACCCAAGACCCAAAGGCAGTAAAGTCTATAATTAAGATCTTCTGGAATTTTTAAAAAAATATTTCCTTAGAAAATTAATTGTTGATAGTGAATTAATTTATTGAAAAAAAAATTAAAAGGAGATAACATCCAGACTTTATACTTATGTGCTACTAGAAAGACATTGTGCAATATTTACCTCTTTTTCATGAAACTTCATCATATATCGTTAATTTAACTTTATACCAAATTTTATTATAAAAATAAAATAAATAAATAAAAGCACCAGCAATGCCTGTCTTGAATAGACTTGAAGAAACACCATTAGTAAATCTTCTCTAGTAATACAATTCAGCTTTCAAAAAGATAATAGGTGCCTAGCTAGGCAGCATCTTATCCATCATGCAATTATAATATTCATCCCTTTTTTCTCAAATATCACTGGCATTTCCTATGCATACCATATCAAATGTTTCACTGAAGTCCAAACAAATGAGATCTAACATATTTCCCAGACGAAATAAATTATCTTCTCAGTGAAAGGTACACTGCTAGTTCAGCTTGGTTCAAATCTGATGTTAAATATTATAGCAAGGCTTATTTCTATGTCCTTATTTGTTAAATCTCTGAGGGCAAGCTCCCAGGCCTATGGTCCATTGTAAAAAAATTATTTCTTTCCTTTTTCTCAAATATGGTGCTGTGTATTCTGTGTAAGGCATACTATGCCATCTCTACATTAGTAGTACATTGCATTTTTCTTTCTTATTTGTACTTAGGTAAATATGGAAAAGACTGACCTTTACTGCTAGGCTCCCTAGCACACTGATTTAGTGCTTCAGACCCCATCAACAACAATTTTAATGGAAATTTGATCTAGTAATATTTTTTGCATTTTCTCCCTAAAAATTAAAGTCTGATTCACACTAATCAACTTATTGAAAATCTACAGTCCTTGTTAATATGGAGGTTATAAGACAGACAGTTATAATTTTGTGTATCTACATCTTGTTAACCTGGCATTTTAGTTTTTGCTGTAGCCATTAAGTTTTTATTGCATCAGAATGTAAGAGGGACATCAAATTAAAAA
>VZTG01005746.1:271330-303933 GCA_013397845.1 Melanocharis versteri | reverse complement strand
AAAAAAAAAAGCATTTTCCTCTGCCTTTCATACTGGCTCTGGATCATTATGGAAGGGCAGTGCTACATGGACAAGTTTTTTGCAACGATGTGATCAACATCATTTTCATGTTCTGGTCTCCTGTACTCAGTTGTTCCTGCTATTTATTGTATCATATCTTTCACAGAGACTCTACAACGTGTATAACTCATCTTTTCTACTATTCAGTGTTTTTCTCTTGCTGGGGAATGAGATGGTTTCTGTCATTGTCCAGTCCGAAACACTGCCCTTGGGCTTTGAACCAGTCTCTGTTGTCTAGCAAAACGCAGCGGCTGATTCTCTCTGTAAACATCCTCCTTTTTAACAGCTCAGACACCTCCTCTTTCCATTTACCATCACCTCAAATGCAGTACCCTTTATGGAACTCCTACGAACTGAACTTTTTTTTTTCTTTATTTTTTTTTTTAGTTTTTTTACCCGTTATACAAGCAGTGGTGTGGGCTGCATCGAAGCAGCTGTTTCCTGAGAGCTGATCAAACCTCTAATGACACACAGAACACAACGCTTTCCTAATGTTCCTTTCCTCTACACCTACATTTTTTAATCCTTTCAGTTCTCTGATGCCCTTCTCTTGTCTCTTTCTACCCAGCTCACTGTTTACAACATCTGCAGCATCTTTTATCTCTTTGCCACTTCTTTTTCTGCTTCTCTCTTACTGTAGAAATCTCACTGGCATGGCTTCTTTGTCTTTTTGAGGCATTGATATGATATTTTTTTTAAAGTCAGCTGCATATCCATTTTTTAACACAATTTTCTTGACAATTTACAGCATCTCTTCTTCTGGGCTGTGTGGGGTGCCAGTACAAGTGAACTATCTGCTCTGATATGCTCCTTTTTTGCGTATTTATATAATTTGTGGTTTTGCATCACCATTTCTCAGTTGTCTTTATTCCACTGGCAATTTTACTTAATAAATCAAAAAAAAAGCATGGACAAATCAGCTATATATATTTCTACTCTGACATGACTCTTGATTGCCAACCGTCTGGCTTAGCTTACAGAGAACGAATTTTTCTTTTTCCCTTCTTCTTTTAAATTCAGCACGTATGCCTGATGGAGCCAGCTGCTGGTCCAATCCAATTTCATTTCTATTGCAAAACCTTGTTTTGCGAAAGATGGAAAACATATCCTGTAAATATTCAGTAAGTGCATAGCAGGCTTGAAGGATTTGAAGGATCTTTCTTACCTTTTGGAAGTGTTCAGCAGCCAGCAGTTCTTGTAGGCCACACAATTGCAGCAAATACTGTGCTGGGCTCAACATCAGCCCTGCAATATCTTGCATGTGAGCTGAACTCTGAGCCATTGACTGAAACATATTAAATTTTTCCATATCTCACATGTATCTTAGGCAAAGTTTGGGCAGTTGGAGTAGCAAATCCATGCGAAATTACTGGACGGTTCCAATCAATGATCATACAGTGGAAAAGCAGGCTCATTAATCATGTCATGAAATCACAGACAATCGCTACTTGGTAATTAGTGCTGTTCTGTATTAGAGGGTCAGTGCATTCAGTAAGGAGCGTGGGCAGGCTGAGTGAGTAAATTGTGCCTATTTGTTTATGTTGCTTATACATAAAATTATAGAGAGTCTTGTGTTGTTTGGGTGGGAAGGTACTGTAAAGATCATCCAGCTCCATCCCCTTCCATGGGCAGGGACATCTTCCACTATCCCAGGTTGCTCCAAACCCTGTCCAACCTGGCCTTGGACACTCACAGGGACAGGGCAGCCACAGCTGCTCTGGGCAACCTGTGCCAGGGTCTCACCACCATCACAGGGAAGAATTCCTTTAGACACTGGAAGCAGTTCTCCCTGGACACGTTCTCCCTGGTCCTTGATTCTTTTGCTTTATTCTAACACTAATGGTTATCAACAATTTGTCTTTGTTACCAAATCTAAAGTTGCTCTGTACTTCTGGTTTAGAAAGGGTTTCTGCCAGAAAAAATGAATTTTTTTATTTGTATTTTCTATTTACATCTATGAAATCGAAGTCAAGCGCATAATAACCATTCTTTAACCTTAACAATTGTTTAAGACAAGGTATAGAAGCTGTGAATGATCTGCAGATAGAGAAATTGAGGTTGACTGTGCTTTATTCAGGACCTTTAAATTATTATGGATGATTGTGCCAATTTAAAAGAGGCTAGGAAATTTTTTCATCCACTAAAATTTTTACCCATGGAATCCTGGATAAGAATATATGTATTGTAATAATTTCTTGGTTTAAAAGACAATGTGAAAGTTTAATTATTTAATTTCTGTAGTCTTTCATTAGTTTTATTCTTTTAGGAAAACTATTTGGACAGTTGACACTTTACAGAACAGTTTGAACTTAGCTGTCAAATCTCTTTAAAATGGAAGATAAAAAGCTTTTCTGTGAAATTCCCATTTGCCATGTGCTCTACTCTGTGTAAGCCAGGATGACTTTATCAGTCTCCTCTCTTCCTTCAGAGCCATGGGATGTCTGTCTCCTACTGATTTAGGTACAATAAGGATGTTTTTATATACAGTTTTACATATCCTGGTCAGCAATCACGCCGTTACTACCCTGCCTTCCGCTGCATGGGAATACGTTTGGTAAGCCCTTGGTTTCTGCTGCCAAAAGGAATGCAGCATGCTTTATTATCGATTCCAGCCGAGTACACATTTCATCTTTCCAGTTCGCTCAACAGCACCTTTTCCTTCAGTTTTGGTTCAGCAGCACTGCGGCTCCCCAGCCTGTCCTGCCGCTTTGCATTCAGCTGTGTTTTCTGGGTAATCCCTGTCACACCGCATCCCAAAAGCCTGTTGTGAGGAGCAGCTCCCTCCTCCCCTCAATCCCGCCGTGGTCCTCCACGTCCCAGGTCACTGATTTCTCGTCTGAAAGGAAAACTCTCTGCAAAGGCTCTGGGTTTTGGCCTGCTGTCTGTCTGAATGTTATTTCCATTCAATTGCACTGTTTTACTGGGGATGATGAATGATCCCTACTTTCCATACCCAAGGATTATTAGTCTGAGGAAAACCAAAAGGAGTAGTAATAAATACAGCAGAAATCTCCAGTCTTTATTCAAAAGTAGGATCAGATTTCCTGGGAAGTCTTTGCTAGCACAGTATAAAGACAGGCTCTGTTTCTTACAATTTGCCTTTTAAACCTTACACAGGGGACACGAAGAGGAAAAAAAAACAGACAGGGTAGAGCATGAAAAAACAACAAATAATGAAAATACCTCTGTCAGTACCCTTACATCACCCAAGCCATTGTTATTGGGTCACTTTGTGAAGAACTGACAAAGCTCATCAACCCCTCCATTGCAGCAGGGTTGGATCCTGATGATCTTTAAGGTCCCTTCCAACCTAAACCATTCTATGGTTCTACAAACCCAGGATTTGGGACAGGGAAGAAAGGAGATGGAGTTGCTTTCCAGAAGGATGAAAAGATCTTGTATTTCAATTTGAGAGTGGTTCAACTCTGTTAAATATAAATATAAATATCTAAAACTGATATAAGTTCTTTAGGTGAGCCTCTCTTTGCAACTACTGTAATCAGTAGGTGAATCTACTTAATTATTAACTTCTTAGCTTGAAACAGGTGCTTTGATTTTCTCTGTAGTCAGCCATGCTGTCAATTCTCTTGACTTTTAGAAGACTAAAGTTAAGTGAGAAAATCTGACCCGTTTTACAGAATCAGCCTGATGAGTTCTTCAGGAACCCTTAGTGAGAGAACTGGACAAATGTTCATTCCATATAGAGCACATTGGATCAATTTTTTTTTTTTTTTTTTAACTTTTTGTTGTCTAATTTTGAAAGGCTTTAAGGAACTAAAAAAATGCTTAGAACTAAGATTAAAAGTAGGTCCCTGACTCCCAAAACATGACAAAGAACAACTGCCCCCTGCCATCTTCTCCAAGTGGGGCAGGAGCACTACCTAGAGTTTTCATGATCTAATCATCAACCAACAGAAATCAGCATGACTGTGCTAAAGTTAATGGAAATCCTGCTTTGTGGCCACAAATAAAGATCTTGGCCTCCAGTCATGAGCATTTATTGTAGGTTTATTGGCCTGTAAAGGGAGCCTGAGTATTTTTTTTTCTTCTTGAAGGTATGGGCACTTTGTATTTTAAAAAGTTATTGGCGCATTAAGTTTAATTGAATGTACAACTTAATTACTGTGAGCCTCTCAGACCAGAACACATGCTGTGCACTTGCAGTCTGATACATCTGCAACCACACAACTTTGCAGGGATGCTGCTTCTCAGGGATGAGTGCTCCTCTCTGCTGAGACAGGCAATTCTCATACCTCCTTCCATCTTCTCCCAGTAAATCTGCTCTTAGGACCTCTGAGTTATGATTCTCTGGGTGGGATGCTCTTATTTTTTCCTACTGATATTCACAACATATTCATAAAACATATGCCAAATTTATACCAGGTAAATATCAGCCAAGATATTTACCAAGTAGGAAGTAAGAGTAGTTTCAGCTGACCTTGTTTTTGGCACAGAGAAATTGCAAAGTCCCTTTAAAAAATCTTTTACTCTATCATGAGTATATCTGCTTATGAAAGAGAAAAGTGCTATTATACCTGAAAATCCCTCCCTGGACTTGCTAAATTGGAGCTAGGAAGAGACAATTCTTCATCCCAGAAATACAATGACAAAGGCACCAACATATTCTGTCTTCAAGAACAGAGGAAAAATGTGGAAAAAAGAAATGGGATGGAAATTTTGACACACGTGAAATACATCTGTTGCTTGCACAGTTAGGCAGAGCATCCATAAAGTCACACTATCCAGTTGCAACTGCATTTATTAAGGCATGTTTCCCTCTGTGCCTTCAAACCACGCTTGGCTCTTTTGGTGGGGTGACAGACATCAGAGGAGCAACAGAGACTCTGTGCTGTTGCAGGGAAACATTGCTCTCCTACAAATGCAGAAGACATTTAACAGGTACTGCTAGAGCCCAGTTTAGCATTTTCAAGTACATTTATTCCTGTTTTGTTTTCTGCTTTTCCCCCTCTCTCTTCCACATGTCCTTCACTGATGCTGATCTTTCCAATCACATGAAAATATGACATCCAAGCCTGGAAAACATGGTGTCTGCATTAATTTATTCTCCTCTCTGCATGAGAATCAAGATGAGCAGAAGGGTTTCCAACGGCCTCTCTCCCTCCCTAGCTTGTCTTTTCTCCTTGTTTTTTTCCAGACGCTGAATTTACAGAAACAGCTCAAAAAGCAATGGCTGAAAGGTTCCCAGAGCTGAACCCATTACTGCCAACTGATCGTATTCACCTGAACAGAAGCTATAACATTGATATATGGTGTCAGCTATAAATATGTTAAGAAGAAAAAAGTGTTGAAGAAAAAGGTTTAACACGGCTTGAAATTTTGTTTTGCCATCTGTCCACTGTGATAAGGTCATGTCCCTTAGAGCCAGTTGGCTCCACATTGCAGTGGCTGTGATTAACATTAAATGAACAGTTTAAGACTGTGGTTGCTGCATACTTGTGATTGTGGGGAATTAAGATTGTTCAAACAAACTCTGTGTTCAACCAAAACATATTTATGTTGTGGGTCAATGGAGCTAAAAATATGCCTAAACTTCATCCTAATTAGACAAATAATTTTCGAGTCCTAAGCATCATAACAGACATGCAATTAAAAGTACTTTCTCCCCAGAATCACATTTTTTAATTCCATCATTGCTGAAAAGGTTCCTGTCACAGCGGATTTTTTTACTAGGCTTTTGCTTATCACAAGCAAAATCAAGACATGTTCAAATATTATTCTTCTCAATTTAAATAATGGAAATATTTATGGAATCTTCAATAAGTCTTGGCTTTAATTATAGGCAAATGAAATAACTACTTCTACGATCATTTTATCTTATCAAGCTTTTTTAAAAAAAAGAAATTTCGAGACTCCTTGGCAGGTTTAAATATTTATTAATTTAAAAAGTTTAAGCTCAAATTGCTAAGTCACCAAAAGAAAAACAGATTAATATATTTATATTTTCAAGAAGATGACATTGACTAACGTAAAATGCAAAGAATAGTTTTATTTTCTAGCTCTTCTATATACATTCATTCAGTAACATGAGAGTTATGTGTGGGTTTGATGCTTTTTCTTGCGCTTGATTTTGACCTGTACAGCTCTCTGTATCCTACAAATTATGGTGTATGTATATACTTTAAAGCCAGTGGCAGGCAGGTTTTATTCCTCTTTGTCAAGCTACATCTATTTTGAAGAAATTCTTTCCTTCTTGGAAATTACTGTCTTGTCTAATAAAGGCCAATGAAGTTATAAAATTTTGTGCCTTTGTCCAAGATCATAACAGAAATAATCTTGGGAGCTTTAAGAAAACATAACTTTATTCTTCCCTGTGCCCAAATGCACCATAAAGGGTGATTTATCAGGATGCTAATGATGTCTATTATGTGCTCTAGGAAAGCGACCAGAGAAAGCAAGCTGCTCATTCGGGGAGACATTATCACTACTGGCATTCTGACACCTTCGATAAAAAACAGCAGCAGCGTCACCATAAAATCTTTTTTAAAATCATCAAGTTCCTATCAGCAGTTAGCAGGAGAAAGCCATAGGCATTCATCTTGCAGGACCTTGCTGGCACTTCTGATTTCCTCTGAAAGGTTTTAATTGAGGTCATCAGGTGCCATGAAATTTAGCATAAATATAGTTTAGAAGAATTCTCTGTTTAAGAATTACACAGCTAGCAGAATTGACTGGGGCCCTTTCAGCCCCGACAGACCTTTGGTTCATTCAGGGTCCTAGCAAAGTTAGACACAATAACATTGCTCTGTAATTGATGGCAAACTCTGCTTCATCCTATATCAGCTCATCAATTAAATATGACTCTTAGAATCTTGAGGAAGGCCTGCACGGCTTGGATCTGTGATTCTGACATTTCTTTTTTCTTCCACTACCTCTGCAGCTTTAGATTAGCTCCTGAACTTTTTCCGTCCCAATTTTCCTAGCTGTTAAACAGGAATAATCACATTCTGTCTGTCCATTTATGCAATACATTGGTTCTGAGTGCACACCACTTACTGCATTAATTTTCAATATTTAGAACAAGCAGGCAGCAATGACACATAGGAGAAGCGGTTGGGACAGGACACGAACGAGCACAGAGTGTGAAATGTAAAGAAATGTTCCCTGCTTGGAGGACTTCAGAGTGAATAAAATGTGAACAAGAGGCAACTGCACTCAGGATTACAGGACAAGATTGCACTTGTCATTACAGCCCTGGATGATGCTAGCTGCCAGGGGCTGGGTGCCCATCTAGAAAAGCTCAAAACCTCTTATGAGTTCCCTGTGTTTCAAGTCAGCTTCTGGAGCCTGAACGTTGGTTGAGTTCTGACCTAGATTCCAGAATCACAGAATCATAGAAATATCCTGAGCTGGAATGGACCCACAAGGATCATTGAATCCAGCTCCTGGCCCTGCACAGGACAGCCCTAAAATCAAACTGTTTGCCTTGGGATTTTGTTAAAGCCCTTCAGGTTGGTGCTATGACCACTTCCCCAGGGAGCCTGTTCCAGTGCTCAGCTACCCTCTGGGAGTAGAACCCTTACCCAATATCCAACCTAGATATAGATGATAACACAGGATAGAAAGCTGATTTGTTGAGGCAGTTTTATTTCTTTGTTCTAAAATTGGAGCAATCTCCACCGAAGTGGAAATGCTAATGAAATATTCCCAAAATCATAAACTACTCCAAAGCATCTTGGTAAACTATAATGTTCTAACAATCTAGCAGCAAATCCTCTATGTACCGACTCTAAAAATTCATTATGCCTGCAAATGACTGTGGGGGGGATTCCTGTAATTCCCTGGGCTGGGAAGGGAGGGAGGGTTTTCCGCTGAAGCTATGAAACCCTCAACTACAATAAATTATCTTATGCATCAAAAAACCCCGGTCTTTATTCCAATATGGAATATTGATAAAGGCTAGACTATAACCAGGACTTTGAAGCATAAATTGAGAAACAAGTGCTTCAAGTTTGTTTTCAATAGGCTAGTTGCTCATCAGCCTGACTTTCCAAAATTACTATCTGTCAGGGGAACCTTAAAATGTAACCCAGCCCTCGGAATTTTGAAGGTGTGGTGATTCATAAACTCACAGAATTGTTTAGGTTAGACAGGACCTTAAAGCTCTGTTCCACCCTCTGCCATGGGCAGGGACACCTTCCACTATCCCAGGTTCCAAGCCCTGTCCTACCTGGCCTTGGACACTTCCAGGGATGGGGCAGCCACAGCTTCTCTGGGAAGCCTGTGCCAGGGCCTCAGATTCAACTCAGTCCATCATAGATTTAAAAAGACCTTTTAACTTCTCTAGACTGGGGGTGTGAAAATAGCAAAGCAAGACTGAAGCTGCATTTTCAGCATCACAGCTAAGTAGAAACATCAGAAAACCCATCACTGTTTTTACACCACACTGGCAATTACAGAAGTCACAGAGTGGAGATGTGTGTCGAAGCATTGCAACCATGCACTTTATTTTGCTTCAAAAATGCAAAAACGTAATTTTCTTAGAATCTCATTCCAGGTTAACATCAACTTGCATGTATTTTGCAACTTCCTTCCCCTGTCTTTTCCTGAAAGCAAAACCCCAAATCATGTGTTTCAGAGCTTGTGCTTCACTGAGCAAACACTGTTATTTCACAGCAGGCCGCGAGATTGTGATACACATACCTCTGTATCCTAACCTACAGCTGAGACTATCCACTGGTTTTCCAGTTCTGAATCCAGCTCTTCTGTGTAAAAAGATGAACCTCTCACTCAGTCAGAAACGATTTTTGCAGAAATATGAAGATCTTCTTGGCCCATCGGTAGCTCTCATGGGAGTGTGGAAATCTGGAGCTGCCCTGCAATTTACACAGGCCTGCAAAGGCCTGCAGCTTTCCACAGAGCACAGTTCTTGATCAGTCCTGTAACTACTCCAGCCTCACACATTTTTTAACACCTTAATAAGGAATATTACCACAACTTTCCTGTGCTAAGCACAGTTGTTGAATTTCATGAGGAATACAGCACCTGTTGTGTTAAGCCTAATTTAACTTTTCCCATGCCTTTTAAACTTCCAAAGTACAAGGATTCTAGTGCCTGACTGGGTCTGATTTTATTTCATGAAGTCACATAGCCCAATCACATAAACTCAGCGTGGAATTGAATAGAAAAGTCTTGCAAAAGGTGAAAACTCATGTGAATTCCAGATAAAGGATTTCTGGCCAGCCAGCACAGAAGACTCTCAGTTCAGTGAAAAACAAAGGAGCTGCTGAACTGTGTGGATCTCCAGATGAAGCTCTGGGAAGTCACAGAGTTTTGGGGCTCCCACCTTCACCAAGCTGGAGGGAGGCTGTCACACTGCCTGCTCCCTGGCACAAGGATGCCTTGACATGACAAGCTCAGCTTGTGATAACAGTGAGCAAACCTGGGTTGAGGGGCTTATTGTCAGCATTAGGCGCAGTCTTAAAACAAGGTGCAAATACAAGACTCTGCTCTAGAGGTCCCTCTCTAGGTATCACTCTCTTTTCTCTCCGTGGTGTAGTGATTTACTGCCTGGCCGGCACCTTGCATGGGGCAGTAGGGAGTGGGGACAGAGCCAAGACCTCACCTTTCCACTTCACACCTGTAGAGGAGTGTGAGAGCGCTGTGACACGTCTCCTCTGTCTTCCAGGGGCAGGAAATCTGTGTACCAACCCAGCCCTTAAAGAATGATTCACCCAGGTGAGTATTGATGCACACAGAGGCTGGTTACAGAAGTTCTCTCTCCTGCCATTGCATTTCTCTGAGGATACTGCCCTGGCACTGTTACTCATATGCAGATTCCCCCTGAGTGCACAGGTATTACTCTTTCAATCATAAATTCACTTTGTGTTGTGGCTTTCCCCGAGCGAACTTCTCCAGTCCATCATAGCACATTTTTTGAGAATGGCTTTATTTCTAGTTGTAAAAAAAAGAAAATAGTTTTGCTCGTCATCTGTCTCTTAAATTTTTTCACACTAAAGTTCTGAAAAATTTATTTTGCTTTTTACCATCTCCCTCCTGTGAAAGAAGTGAAAATATTCTTTTACCTGGAAAAAAGACAGACAGAAGAGACCTGACTTCTACCAGCAGCTTATGAAGACATTCGAAATAAGAGTTTTGTAAGCTAGTATCATTATTTTAAAGGTCCAGTCTCAAATTAATAGTCAGAAAACGACAAATTACTTTTATTCTTGGAAACATTTTCTTTTTAAATCTCAAAATACCTTTCATATTACATGCAAGTGAAATTTATGTCACAACAATTCATCTTTTAATATTACCAAGAACAATTACCCGCCCTCCCTTCTTAATGACAAAGGAGAACTTACTCCCAGAGAATCTGGTTGATGACATCTTCAAAACCTCTTTTCCACAAAGTTATCAAAGCTTTGGTGAAAGAAGGATAAAAATATATGTGTATACTCACAAACATATATATATACATATACACACACACATATATATATATATGTATGTATGTATGTGTGTGTGTATGTATGTATGTATGTATACATTATATGCCCTTAAAAAAGGATATCTCTGCCAGGTTTTATTTCACTTTCTTTCCATTGATATCACACATACTGAGCTAATTAACACCTCTCTTCCATGCAGCCCTAAAAAACTTTCTTAGTTTATATAAACTGCATCCCTCCCTGCCATGGAATTCAGCAGATTCTGGATTTGGGGCCTGGGAATTCACAGGAGTAGGCACAGACCTGATGTGGGTGTTCCTGCTGCACGCCAGGTCTTAAAGGAGGAAAGAGCCCATCACTACAGGAGCTGTAAATGAAGTTTATTTACCCAGATCCAAGCACTCAGAGAAGCCTTCCTCTGGAATAAATAACAAATTTATGTTAAATTGCCATCTATCTGCAAGATGCCAATAAATGGAACGGGAACATACTATTGCACAGCACAATAAAAATAAATACAATTCAATATGCAATATATCAGAGGAGATAATTACACATACCCCCAAGGCAAGCAGGATTTAGCAAAAAGACTGTTTGATACTATTCATAGCATTGCTAGATGGGCTCTTTGGAATAGCCATAAATCCTCTGTTTTCCTGGCAGATGGAAATAAAGCCAAAGTGATGCATCAGTTAGCTTCAAAATAAGTCCACTGATATTCAGCAAAAATGTGAGATAACGAACTCAAATTCTATATTCACCAGGGAAATTCAGTGCACTCTGTGCTTAATTTTCAGTGCTTAGTTATGTAGTCTTCCTCGTGCTATCTGCAGCCATTGTTAGTCTGACATGATGAATTGCCTCCTCGGGTCTCAGCAAGGATAATTATTCTCTGAGCAGCTCACACAGCCACCCTTGTCGCACACAGAGAGAATGCAAAAGTCAGGAGAGTTTGGCAAACTAGGAAAAAAAAAAAAAAAAAAAAAAAAAGAAAGAAAGATACAAAGCTAAAAAGGAAAACGACAAAAACTTCAAACTGCTTCAGTTCAGCAGGGGATTGAAGTCCAATGCAGCAGATAAACCCAGCAAGGTTGGAACTTGATGATCTTTAAGATCATTACCAATCCAATCCAAACCATTTATACATAAAGTGGCTGTTCCCCCCCCGCTTTATGACAGCAATAACAGGATATTTGACTACAGTCTCACCTCCACTTCTCCCATAAGCATGAATTTGACATTTTAAATTCTTTATGGCAGAGGGTGAGAACAGGATCAGCTTACAGACTGGTTGGAGAGCTTGCTCCTCTCTGCTCCCCAAAGCAGGGATGACATTTTGGTAAGTTTGTGTCCTGAGTGCATCAGATCATACCCAGGAACACTTGTACATAGCACTATACACTTATATTTTTCAAGTCTAGTGAATTTTTCATCAACATTCTAACAAGAATCTAAAACTTGTTGCTTTAATAACTAGCACTATTTGTGAATCTGTGTTCATGAGAGTTCCTATTGAACTCAGCAAGACTTAGAGTATTGAATTAGTAAACTGTATTAATTGGGAATTTGTGATCATGAATGTGACCAGAATAACAGTGTAAGCCACATTATTGCTGCAACTAATATTTCTTGAACATAACCAGACTTAAAGTACAGAATTGGGTGTAATCAGAAATTAAGCACAGCCACACCCAACCCTTCTAATCTCTGAGAACCAGTTGGAAAGCAAAGGGGTTTATTTTTTCCAAAATTTCTATCCTCTTAACACAACAGCATCACAGCTGGGTACACAGTGGCTGCAGTAAAAGGGGGAAATCTCACTCTCTGTGCACCTTGTTGTCAGGTGAAATGGGTTCCCTTCCTCAGCCAAGCCAGCTGAGGAGCAGTGCTGATGTTCACAGCATGGAGGAGATGAACTTGAAGACTGCATGAGAGAAGGAGTGAAAAGGAGAAAAGCCAGCAAGGGCAGGGAGAGATAACACCACTGTTATTGATTTTTTTGTGTGTGTGAAAACTGTTCAGATATTGTGATAGGATGGTAATGTAAAAAAAAAACCTACACAGATGAACAGGCAGATGCATTAGAACAGATTGATTTTTCACTTTTATTTTCCTTAAATATATCAGTGGGCTTTAAGGACTCAAAAAATACCTAGAAACTCTCCAGTTAGGCAGCTTCTGAATTTCTGAGCGCTAGTATGTGCCAAATGTCCCTCCTCACCTCACCCTTCATTAATAACTGTATTACAGTTCACTGAGGACAGTTCACTGGAATTGGTCCCATTTACGAAATACCATTTTATCCCTGATAAGAAGCTTGGCCTAAGAACTTTTATATATATATATATACACACACACACACATATATGTGTATATATATATGTATATATATATGTATATATATGTATATATATATGTATACAATGTGGGCAACAAAAAGTGTGGGAGTAATGGCAGATTTCATCTCCATCACCAGGGGTAAGGAGGCATAGAAAGGCTAAATGATTTTTCTCAGCTTGTGGAAGTATTGAGACCAAAACACCTCAACATCTTCTTCCTGCACCACCAGTGTTCATGCTATGTGCTGACTGCAAGGGATGGAGATTTGCACTGGGAGGGATGGGCACACTAGAGACCTGGAAAGGCACAGGGCTTGGCTTGCGAAATGATTATGTTGATTACTTTTTTTTTCCTGTTTGTTTTGCCATACTGAGAGAAAGTTGGATCTCTGGAACCTTTGAGAGTTTGAAGCCAAGGTTACAAACCCACTGCTTCCTGGAGGGTGAGCAGAATAATGGGATTCAGTCAATAAGAAGTTATCAGCTGAAATCTTGCTTTGCAGAGTAAATGATCTGCAGACCCATTTCTTTAGAAACCCACATGAATCTTTGCTCTTCAAAATGCTTTAGGCTAAAAGCAAACGAACGCCCTAAGCCTGTCCATTCTCATGCCTCCACTCACCACCTCCTCACAGTCATTTTCATAAGAGTCCTTTGTGTTTTCCTTTGTATTTTCCTTCATTTGCGTCAATTTTTGACAAGTCTGTGTTCTCAGTAGTCACATGGCAGCTGCATCATAATTGTTTGGAACAAATATAATGCAAACTACTGCTGTGCTGTTTTTCTGCATGCAATATAAAATTGGAACATGTACAAGACATCTAAAATAGCTAATTCTTTGTAAGGAGCTGCAAAAGATAATGATCCCAAAGAAACAGTGGGTCATTGCCCTGGCCTACACATTTATGATACCAAAATATTGATAACAACAATTCTTGCAGAGCGAAATCTCCAGTAACTGTCTTTTAAATTGCATAAATGGGCCAGGATTAAATGCTCGCACTTTTCACACGGTAAAGTATATAGAACAGAGTAAGAAACATAGAAAATATGCAAACTATTCAAAGAAATGATAATACTTTATATATTTAAGTTCTTCAGACTTTTCTTGTTGTTTTTGGTTGGTTTTGTGTTTGGTTTATTTTTTTTCCACTGAAACATGTTCTCTATTTCCTTTCAGTTCTCAGAGCCTTCCAGTCTTTGTGTTGTCTACAGTGGATCAGACTGTTCAGAGGTCTATTAATCTAACACTTGTTTTGATGTCCTTTCCTCTTTTTACTGCCAGCACTTTCCTTATTCTCCTTTAGCATCCACTACAGAAAATACTTTTGTCATAGGCCACAGGAAAATGTGATGATAAGCACTTGATTACTGACTTCTCTCTAGCAATAATGCATTTAGTGTGAAGTATTTATTAGAAGGAAATGAAAGATTCAGGCTTTTTGAGGAACGGTAGCCAGCTTTCAAGATTAACTGACAAGAAAATATATTGTACACTACTAATGGGAGATGTGTCCCATACTGCTGCTATCGAAGCTGCCACACAAAATAATGAAATATTCTACAAAACATGTCTACAAGGTAATTTATACAGAACCAACAATTGTCATACTGTTGGAAGTGAGTGACCTATGCTGTTCTGCTGTGCTCCACAACCTCATTAGTTATGGTGGCTGTGGGGAGAGCTATGGACAGGTGTCCTGGGACTCTGTGATGGAGAGGAGAGGGATCATAAAGCCAGACCCGTGCTGACTGCTGTCTAAGGCAATTGCAGGGCACATTTTTAAAGTTCCGGTGGAAGTTCCTATAGAGAATTGTCACAGTTAACACACAACCCCTGCTCCGAAGGCTGCCCCCAGCCAGGATGTGAAGGGGAATGACCTGTGCTACATCTCACAGGCTGAGCAGCTCCCTGCCTGCAGTGTCAGTGGAGGACAAACCCAGAGGTACACACGCTCCTGGGATGTGAGAGTTTATCGCTCCCCTTCCCCTTCTATCTGAGAACTCAATAGGTACAGCTGTGCACCTCTTTATATCCTCATTTCCACGTCAATAATATCCTGAAAATAGCTCACTCCAGCAGAACGTTTCAAATGAAGGACCCTGTCTCTGTCATAGAAGAATTTTCTCACTCCCTTTTTACCTCTCTTTGATGTTGAATAGCAAAAGGAGGATATGATAAGCTGAGGACAGGGATGGGGATCCTATCTTATGACAGGCGCTATGTCACTTCACAGAGGACAGTGTACAGCACCAATACCAACAGTCAACACATAAGCACTAAGCTGGAGATTTCTAAATCTAATTCTAACTTTTCTAGTTACTCACCATTTATTTATCTCTCCTAGTGCTCAGCATCTCCAAAGGCATGCTTGTTACCAGTGGCTTGAGATCAAGGACATATAGAGAAATGCAGGAAATTTCCCAGGAAGAAGGCTTTGATGAGATGGAAATAAAATCAAGTCCAAATCACCTTTAATCTATCATTAAAGTACAGGATTAAATTTAGAGATTATGGAAACAATCATGAGAACGTACTGTCCTGAACAATTGCTATAAATGAAGCCCTCTTTTCCTTCTCTTAGCACTTTGGCAAACAACTTGAGAAAGAAAAATGCAATACTGATCAAAGTACATGTGTAACTAATTACCTGATTTTCCATCCTTCCTCCCCTCTGTGCAAGCATTAATGATGAACATGAAATACAGGAGTGAAAGCAGATCAAAAGAACATTACCTGAATGTGCATGAATCTCTTATATCCCTCCTTTCCTCCCAAGACTACACTTCTCATCTCTCTTCTAATTTTAGATGCTATTTCACATCTGTTATTCTTTTTGTCTGCTTTTGGTTTGACAGGACTGCATTGCACATATTGGGGACGTGAACCAATGATTATTTCAGTGTGACACATTCGCTTGATTTTAGCTATCCAAGCTTGCAAAATTTGACCAGCGAGTCTAAATTTCATTCAAAATGAGGACTAAGTTTTCTGTTAGATTGCAATTCAAGACCTCTATCTCAGTTTGAATCTGGCAGCCTCGTGAGCCTAGGAGATATTGGAATGACTTTCTGATCCTGTGTGGGTTTTTTTCTTCCCTTTGTGCAAGCAGCAGAACTCTCATGAGAATATCCATCTTTATGACAATGTCTCTATCTCTTCCTGTAACGCTGTTAAAGAATGACTTTTCTTGTGGGATTTCAGCTTCTTTCAAACTGTAATCAACAACAACACACTTCCTCCATCAAAACCCCACATAAAACACACAATAGGAAAAAGCACATGGTGTTTATTCCTTAACTTTATGATGGAAATCATAAAAATCTCTAATGCTGCCTAACATCAGCATGTGCTTTCCTAGTTTATTTCACTTTTTCTTGGTATTTTACCTCCCTCCCTGCCTCCTTGGTAGATCAGAGTCTTTTAGAACTCATGTTATACGCAGGGCACACGCCAAGGACCACTCAGCTAAGCATTTAAAGCACTTGCTCATTCTGAAAGACCCTGCAAATTCCTCTTTTCTAGGCACTCTGAACCAAATTCCCTACCCATTTTTTTGGTCCATACAGCTTCTTTTCCAGAACCTTCTGAATGCTGCTTCTGTTTTGTGGATTTAGCTTCTGCAAACACAAATCTGTGCTTTGGTTCCTGCAGAGCACCCCTTTGTTTCTGTTAATCCCAGCACAATTGCTCTAATACATTTGTTTTTACCACAGAACCTCCCTGCAACAGAAAACCCTGGTTGTGTTGCCTCTATTAACTAAGAATAACTGTTGATGAAATTACATCCTCAAGGCCTCTTTCATTAGTTTCTTTTGAACTTCTGAATGCTTTCCCAGGGATTTGATTGCTTTTAGACTGGCACTTCCTAACAAGGCTTTTGATGTAAACTTCATGCCACTGTTACTATGACAATAGTGTAATGCTGCAGCAGCATTAATTGGAATTTTGATTATTTCCCCGTCTCAGAACACTGTGTGTTTTAATAACTGGTTCAACTGTGCTTCAGATCCATGCTGCAAGGCAAAGCTGAAATCTTTTTTTTGAATTAAGAGAGCCACTGAAGAGGAATAAATGGAAGATGGAAGTGACATCATAACTCCAACACCTCCAATATTCTTCACTATCATTTATGTGATTCATGAAAATTAGTCATTGTATAGAAAAGATGCACATTTTCTTCCATGAGAGGAAATTATTACATAACTCTCCTCATCCTTCCACACAAATTAATTTTCTTTCAGATGTTAGAAATTATGAAAAAGCATAAATGTGAATTCCCCTAAAACAAAGTATAATATGTTCCTGTTTGAACAGGAGTGGACATGGGGAGCTTTGTAAAGGCATCAGTTATCACCACTGTCAGATTTTAACATTCCTCATTCCTCAGAATTTGAAGGTGCAGCATATAACAAGGCAAGTCATAAATGTTTGATGAGAAATATTTAACTTTTCCTGTCCCAGCTTTGTATCAAATCCCAATTAGATATTGTCAAGGGACAGAAATGAAATGTATCACAAAATTAATTAATCTATTCAATGCTCTTTATCACCAAAATTAATCCCCAGTGTTAACTCTCAATTATTCATTGTATTTTGGCTACAGGTACGTGTGTATATGCATATATACACATACATCCTTCTTTATTAAAGACAACCTGGGCATCTTTTAGGCCTAATCCAACATCTTTTTAAACAATTGCATAGAAGTTATTTCCCTCCGAGGTTTCCAGCTAAATTGCAAAAGCTCTATTTTTTTATATTTTTTAAGGCTTTGTTTGTTTGGGTTTTTTTGTGGTTGCTGTTGTTGTGTTGTTGTGGTGTTTGTTTGTTTGTTTTTTTAAAGGTAATGGAAAGTCTCCCAGAGAAATTCTTAAATATTTGAGATTTCTTCATCTCTGGTGAAGAGAACAGGTTGTCAGGAATAAAGACTGATGAACTACATAGCCTGTTTGCCCAGTTCAACTCAGCCTTGCACCATTACAATAAAAAGCTGGCCTTTGGAAGCTTCTCAGAGACATAAAAACAATACTCTAAATTCCCCACCTACAGGAACTGTAGCCACTATTCCGTTTAGTGCTTTTTTATCCACAATTAAAAAGCTCTTAGCAGCCCAGTCCCCAGAACTTACCAACGTCAACACGACCAATAAAACAAACCACAATACACACATATAATGTTATAAAATCTTTTACCTCTTAAGCAAAATCGAAACACATGGGATTTTCTTTTTTTTTTTTCTTCTTTTTTGTATTGCAAAGCACATTCCTATATTATTGCAGACATGTAGGGATGCATATCTCCAAGAAATCGATGGGAGCTGTCTTGAGTGGTTTGATCAATGACTGCCCCCGCCCATTTCAGCCTGGACATTCATCTCCTGTTGTTCTTCAGACAGTTTACAGATTAATAATGAAGCATAAAACCAAGTTAGTGGTAACATATGAGCGGGGGAGATGCAAAGCTGAACATCTCACATTAAGGGCACTCTACACCAGCAATCCATCAGACCGGTTTGCACTGCAACATTTGTATAGTTTCTGGTGTCTCCTCACAAACACCCACAAATAAAGAAATACAGCTGCTTCGTAAGAATCCCTCTATTTTACTTATGAAAATGAAACCACTGGCCTTTTAAAGTGCAAATGCAATTGGTCTGATTCCCCCATCAATCTGGTAAAGTAAATCAGAAGTCACTATATTGAATCAAGAATCTATGATGATTTACATTGGTTATTAAAAGTAATTATTCTATGTCAAGTCCAAGAGAGCTTTTTTTTTTTTTTTTTTTTTTTTTTTTTTTTTTTTTTTTTTTTTTTTTTTAAATTTTGAGGCTTTTTCCAAGGTACAGGATCAATAATACTATTGGGAAGAAAGTAGATTATTCAGGGTGGTAAGATAAATACCCTGCTAGGATCACCTGTATAAATTCTATGAATATGGTATGACCTCATCTGGGACAATAAATTTAAAATTTATCCTGTGGAGTCTCAGGCTATTCTAGCTAGATGGCCACCTATTTTGCTTTATTCGTTGATTGTAAATAATTTCAGTCCCAAAAAGAATGTCTAGAAACTGTAAGATTAGAGCTAATTTTTTTCTCCTTAAAATAAAAATAGAGAGAAGTTACCAATCTGTGACTCCTTAACTTCCATATTATCTTTGTGTTCTCACATCAGCTGTTTGTTTTGGCTATCAAATTTACAAGCTTTCCAAGCAAGGTCACATGTGTCAAGCCTTCCTCAAAAGCAGCTGACACACTTTAGCCACGCAGCAGATGATAATGAAGACAAGAATAAACAGTTAAAAATTCAGCATTTCACCTCCAATATCAAAATTAGAAATAGGAAAACAGAGGAGGTCACTAACAACAACAGTTTATTTTAAGATTTTTTTTTCAGAAGAGCTACTCATTCTTTTTTTGTATACATAATTCATATGAAAAAATATGGTTGGAGTCTTAAGCAAAAAAAGAGAAAATCAATCTAGCGGCATACAAAAATGAAATACTTAAAAATGTCCGTTTCTGCATATTCCATCACCTGCTAAGGCTGCATTTTTGTTGAATATGAAATGGTTGTCATGGTAAGGTTATAGGGTAAGAACAATAGGGATAGTTTTCTGGTTATCTCCAAATCAAGCAATTATTCTAACTTATTTATTTTATTTCCCCAAAATTCACTAAAATCTGTGGGTTTTGACAAGTGAGAGAGGGCAAGAAAAACCAGAAATTTTCTCTTAAAAAAAAAAAAAAAGTACATCTGCTTGAATGAATTTCCCTTGCCTTTTTGTCTTCCTGACAACGTTAATACTCCAGTAAGAATTTATAAATGAGTCAGAATTTGTTAAACACATGCAAACAACCAGGCAAAGCTGGGCTCCAGGAATCCTTGTCACATGTGGCTTGCACAATGCTGTGGAAGTAGCCAGAGCAAAACACAGCAGCCCACACTGTACAACCCAACAAAGACTTAATCCCCTCAAACCGGTGAATCGATCCTCCTTAAAAAGACTGAGATGCAAATTGTGGTTATTTAGGGGATTACACACAGATTTCGGCTCAGTGTTTATGTTGGCCTCCCTGTTTCAATAAGGCAGGGTGAATGTCATCAGCAAAATTAGCAGTCAAATGCAGACATAATCTTAATAATTGCAAAGAAGCTTTCTGACAAGATTCATTGTCTTGCAGGACCTCTGTGGGAGATTCACCATTCTGTCAAATCCAGCCTTTCACCAATCTCCAGGTTGTCAACCAGACTAGAGCACTACTGCCATAAAAAAGTCTGTGCTGTCTCTCTACTGGGACTGGGTTGGAGGAATTTCAGTTTAAAAACCAAAAAAAAAAAAAAAAAAAAAGAGAGAGGGGAAAAAAAAATCAAACCCTCTATTCCAATGGGGCAAAACGGGGAAATAGGCCAGGCTGGATAAGGAAAGGTGATGTCAAGGTTTTGAATTTTTATGAAGTATGTGGTCATAGAAAAATTGAGTAGCAGCACATTCTCTGTTTTGTGAAGATTAAACAATTTCTTTTTTTCCATTCTGGTTAAATAGCTTGAGTTACTGGTACTGAATCCCATAATGGATGTTGTAAATGGCCCCAGATGTTTTGTGATTACTGAACAGTGGAGAGCAGAGTGAGGACTCTTCTCAGAAACTCTTCACAAAGGTTTGGGGTGCTTTTGTAGCACAAAGACATCACTTCTTCTCTTTGCTTAACAGCAACAGCATTTAAACAACCATTACCAAAATCAAATGTAACTGAAAATAAACAGCTATCAGTTTAAAACCTTTGAAATGGTGATACATGAATCATATTATCAGACTTAAAGTATTCTCTTCACTAACTGGCTCGACTTAAGAAAAAATGTCTTCTAGAGACTTAAACATAGTCACACCTGTTGAGAAGTCCTACTGCAATACTCAGCAGAACCAGTCCAAACGTGATTTCATGAGACTGTGCATCAAAAGAGGTTAAGGTCATTACCCATAACCATGTGTGAATGGTCAACAGCATTACTGGGCAATTAGCAAGAAAGAATCCTCAAGATCCACTCACATATCTCTGGATTTTCAGCTGAATTGCCTTTTTTTTTTTTTTTTTTGGTAAGCTTGAGTTGGAACACTAAGTAGAAATAATTATGCTATTTTCCCTATTCATATCAGGAAGTGTTTTGACTGGAATTTTGTATTGTATTCTGGCTTCCCTTGTCAGCCACGTGTTCCCTTTTGTAGGGGGCAAAAAATAAAGACCTAATTAAATGGATAATTAAGAGTGTTGTTTTTACAATTGTGCAAAGTGATGTGAATATGTCAAAACTTCAGAAGAATCTGCTTCCTATCCTGGGTAAAGTTAGGATGAAAGATACTATGAGAAAGAAAAATTATGCATCCCTGAGCCTTTAAAATTCTGTGAAGTCTCATGGAAGAGAATTGTACTGAGAATGCTGTTTTCTGTCATTTCGATTTACAGACCAAAGAGAAGAAAATAATCTCCTTGTTGTTTATATCCTTTCTTTTCACTGAATTAAATAAAAATATAGCCTTTTTCTTGCTGTAGCCCACAAATCAGTTCCACCATACTTTATACATATTAACCTTTTCTTATTTTGCTCATATTGAACATTTGTGAGACATATTCCAGAGACTGGTGGAGAATTGAGGAAATAGCTGGCTTGTGATCTTAACTGAAGCTACATGAAAGATATAAGAATCACCAGTAAGAGAAAATAGCACCAACCATCCAGAAATATCTAAAGATAATCGAAGTGGACTCATAAAAATGGAATCCCAGCTGAGAAATGTACTAGAACTGCTCAATATGTTCATTTTCGAATCAGTACAAGCAAAAAATCATTGCTGAAAATTGCCTAAATTTCAGGAGAGCACATGCTACAAGCTCTGCACATTGAAGAGCTGAAATGGAAATATGTAAATTTAGAGAAGACCTAAGAAATTATGGTGGGGAAAAATAAGGATAATTAAAACAATGTGTAAATATAATGCAGAAGAGTTGGAGTTTAGTTATGTACACTTTGTTCTTTTTTGTTCAGAGATTCCTAAACTTTTTGTATTGCTAGTTTTTATCTGATACAATCAGACACACCATTAAGTGCTTCGTATATCTGGTACTGTTGCGGGTTTTGTACAAAGCAATATCTGTTATAAATGCTTAGGAAAATAGATCTCCATCTTCCAATACATGGAAACAGTTCAGGCTACACTGGAAAGCTTTGGCTGTAAAATTCAGAGTTAGTTGGAATGCTGCAGCTTTACTGCTCTGTTAGTGCTTTGCTTACCTGTCAGTGTATTGGAAATAAAGGGTAAATTCCTGGGGTTCCAGTGCAGTGTCGAGAGAAGACTCCTCAAGACTGCTGAACCATAAAGCCCCAATTCCAATATTTGCCAGCTGTCGCTGTTGGTCTCTGTGGATATCTGGTTTAGAAACTGGGTCTAAACATGTTGTTCTTCTTCTCTCAAATTTAATTGCTGGAAAGGAAAACAAACTAATTCCTTTCTCACTTATTTTCAAGTTATTGGTATTATAAAGGATGACTTATTAGGGAAATACTTCTGAGAAGTTTTGGATTCTCCAGACCACTACTTCTTCATCTATTTTTGTACTAGTTATTAATTTTGCTGAATTTGCACAGGTTGAAATGTAAATCACTCCTTGGATTGTGATGGCATTGGAAAATCTCTCCATGTTGCTTCCAAAAAAATTCAAATAAATAGTGGAGACTGCTCGTTAGAGGCAATCATGGCTTTCTTCTTATCTATTACCATGGTTTACCGTGTATCAGGCTATAGATTATTGTAACTATTTACTAGGGTAGATAGTAAACTTTGACTCTAATAGCACCTGACTTACAGTAGATCACATGAATTGGTTTCTGTTATCTGATGTTTTATATTTATGGAAGAGGTAAAGGAGAACAGATGTCTAACTCCACCATTTTTCTGTGTATATTGCACTACATGTATTTTTGTTTCCTCATGTTCCCGATGGAAAAAAAAAAAACAAATGTCTTCATGGAAATATATCCGAAGTTTTCAACACTGAATAAGAGCTAAATTGTTAAAATATGTTTGAAACATCTTATCAGTAGCTAGTATGACACAATTTCTGGGCTTATTTTAACAAGAATACAGCTGGCTTTGGTTAACAGAGTTCTTCAATTCACCATAATTTATTAAGAGGCCAAATAAACTTGGTTCTGTTCTTGATTATCTCTCTGAAAATGCTAGCTTAAATTTGGCCTTGTTTAAATAACACTAAATCAATGGGAGATCAATGTTGAATATAGCACTGCCTCTTGGAGAGACTTTGATCAATGGAGCATTTGGTTGGTTTTATCTGATTGAGACTTGGTCTGAGACTAGACAATTACGTGAAAATAACTCCTTGAAAGTTAATATATTTTCCTTTTCCTTTACTGTGTGTTCTGGCTACAGTACAAGGGACCTGTGACAAATGCTGTATAATATATGTTATAAAATACTTGCAAAATATATGGTCGTTGATTGTTTCCATAGGCTGCAACATATTTCTTTTCCAGGGCCCACATCAATATATCTCTGTGTCTGTGAGGATGGAGGAAACTGGGAAAGTTAATGCTATCCCTGTCAGTAGTTTTAGCCATATCTCTTGACTAGGGGAGCCCTGCCAGCTATCAAATTGCCCTGTGGCCCCCAAACGTCAGCATATGAAACCCACAAATTGTAA
Source organism: Melanocharis versteri (assembly GCA_013397845.1). Lineage (NCBI taxonomy): Eukaryota > Metazoa > Chordata > Aves > Passeriformes > Melanocharitidae > Melanocharis > Melanocharis versteri. The sequence goes on along the minus strand of VZTG01005746.1, from coordinate 280,398 downwards.
TTCTAAAAAAAATTTATTCCAGAGTAACTGAGTATGCCCTTATAAGGTACATATTCTGTAAAATCAGTACTGTCCCTGGATGTTTAGAGATTTATTGACATCTCTTTGAGCTTATGTGTCTACAGGACCGCTTTAGGGGCATTCAAGCAAAGGAAGAGAGGTGCTGTCAGAGACCAAGGTTTCATGGGCAACGGAGCTGGGGAAGGGTCTAGAGGGTAAATCCTATGAGCAGCAGCTGAGGGAGCTGGGGATGCTCAGCCTGGAGAAAAGAAGGCTCAGGGGGAGCCTTCTCACTCGTCACAACTCCCCGACAGGAGGGGGAAGCCGGGGGGGATCAGGCTCTGCTGACCCTCAGGACAAGAGGAAATGGCCTCAAGCGGCACCAGGGGCGGTTCAGGCTGGACATCAGGAGGAATTCATTGATGGAAAGGGTGGTTGAACATTGAGAGGGGCTGCCCAGGTGCTGGAGCCCACATCCCTGGAGGTGTCCAGGGAATGACTGGACGTGGCACTCAGAGCTCTGGGTTAAGTGACAAGGTGAGGAGCGGTCACAGGTTGCACTCAGTCTCAGAGTTCTTTTCCAACCTAAATGATTCTGGGATTCCGTATTGCCAGAGAGCTTCTTTCTCCCTGGAGATTTTCACTCCCATGGTTCATGGAAAGTTGAACATCCAATCTACAATCCCAGCAGCACACAGTAGAAGGACTCCTCACAACGACATAAAGAGCATTTATTTAAACCATGGGGGTTTTTTTGTTTGTTTTTTTTTTTTTTAAACACCATACTCCATGTGGTCCTAGTCCTTTTTCTAGCTCTACTGAAGACACAGCTTTCTTACAGTTTATGGCAGACAGTTTAGAAATAATTCTTCAGGCCAGCCTGTAGTTACACAAGCTCCAGATTAGCTAGTATGGACAGCAACTCCCCTTTTGGGCCTCAGAAGGGTAAACCTTGTTATCCCACTTTCACATCACATGAATGACATTGCTCAAGGCAACCATGGACTCATTAAGGTTGGAAAAGTCTGGTAATATCGAGTCCAACCATTAACCCAGCACTGCCAAGGACACAGAGAAACCATGTCCAACCACCACATCCACAGGACTTTGAAATACCTCCAGGGATGCTGATTCCACAACTGCCTTGGGTAACCTGTTCCGATGCTTGACAAACCTTTCAGTGACAAAAATTTTACTGGTATGCAGTGAAAACCTACCCTGGTGCAGCTTGAGGCCATTTCCTCTCCTCCTGTTCCTGTTCCCTGGGAGCAGAGCCCGACCCCTACCCGGCTGCCCCCTCCTGTCAGGGAGTTGTGCAGAGCCAGAAGGTCCCCCTGAGCCTCCTTTGCTCCAGGAAAAACAATCCCAGTTCCTTCAACCTCTCCCCATAAGACTTGTTCTCCGTGCCCTTCTCTGGACGTGCTCCAAGACCTCAATGTCTTTTTTTCAGTGCAAGGGGGCCCAAAACTGAACACAGGGCTCAAGAAGTGATTTCACTTTTGCTCATCAGACAGAGAATGATCTACTAACCAGATTTCCATACTGCAGTTTTGCAGGGTCATATACTCTGCATTATCCACAGCACCACTGTGGTTAGATGCTCATCTCACTGCCAGCAGGAATCTCAGAGGTCCTGTAGAACCATTGAATTTTCTTTCCGGAAATAGCCCATATTTTTTCTTGTCTGTGAAATAACATCTACATTTTCAGCATTGTCTCATATTTTCAGAATGTCTTTGCACATTCGGTTATCAATTTATCCCTTACAAAATGATGGAATCCTCATTATCCATGCAATACTTTCATAAATTCACTCTGAAAGTCAGTAGTCCTTTTATCTGCATCCGAATTTTTACTATTCTATCTCAACAATTCTAGTGTTAGATCATTGTAATGTAAACATTTCACTTAATTTCCTGGTGCCCACTGTTAAATACTTTAAGGACACTGCCTGCATTGTCCCCAGAAAAAGAAAAATACTTAACAAGTAACCTTAAAAAGTACGATTTATTGTATTAAAAAAAAAAAAAAAGTCCCGAAAGGAGAAGTCTGGAAGCTGGTCTTCTGGGAATAGACATCCTGGTTTAATATACAGCAGGAAAATTTAAGGTTGTTCAGTAACTTTCATTTTCCCAGTCTTGCTCAGCCCAGAAGCCAACACAGACTTCTTTGCTCGCAAACATCAATTCACGGTGTGCAGTTAACCCTTGGAGCCTGCAGTGCACTGCACTGTCCTAAAACGCTCCACTTCCCTGTGTGACAATCTGTTATAGCCCAGTGCCATCGCCAGCTGGCAGGTAATTTTCCTGTGGAAGACTTTTCTTCCCAGTAAGCGCTGTCATGGTAATATTCAACCCCAGCCATGTAGTTAAAAGAAATTGAAAGGAATAGTCATTTCCTGAGGATGTCTCAACCCATCCAGAGACAGGCGTGCAAGGTGGGATAAATCGCTTTTGGAGGTACTTTCATCTCTTTGCCAATTAGAAATTAGACTACACACCAGACTTTTATGTGCATAAAGGTTGTTGGGATAAATCTTACTCCAAACATTTGAGTTCTGCGACAAGCAATTCCAGTAACAATAACTATAAGGTTGTCTGAGATAGAGATACATTGGAAAATCAGATATTGTTGCTCACAGATTATGGGGAAAGAAAGAGAGGAACATGGCCAGATTTAACTTTACACATAATGAACTTATAGAAGGAAAGATGGGAGAATCAAAATCTCATTTAGGATTAAAGAACAAAGACACAGCTTGAATCTCCAGGATGTGAACAGACAAAGTGTAACACTATTGATCAAACAAGTCGTGTAGCTGGCCATGGGTATTTAGAGTAAATCCCCAGTCACCAGCATCCCACCTTTTAGAATAGCCTAGCTGGGATCCGGTGGAAGGCATTATCTCTGGGTTTAATTTTACTGCTGCATCAGGAGCTTTTGAAAAATATGCTTTCAATATCCCTACAATTCATTGTAGATCATGAAAAAAAAAAAAAAAAAAAAAAGGACATTTCAAACGAAAAAAACAGCACAGACTCTAACAAAAACTAGCAATGAATTCTCTTCCACAGAAAGGAAAAGAAAATAATTGAATGCTTCATGAAATACCTTGCGGCAAAATACTTGACATCACCAGTAAGTAAATTCTAACCTTTGCCTTGTCCTAGTTTTACCCATAGAGTATTTGGATGTCAACCCACATACATGGGACCAAAAGTAGGTAGCATTTCCTTTCCTGTGACTGTTTTCAGGCATGGAGTCTTCCATTTTAAATCTTGTTCAAAATTTCCAAAACTACCTACTCTACAGTAAATACAAAAAAAGAAAAAAATCTTATCCTCCCCCTCCCTGGCATTTCCATTCAGCCTGGACTTAATGCTGAAAGACTATTCAGTACACACTAAGAAAGGAATTTAGTTTACATGTCAAACAACTCAATTCCCTTTACTTTATTTTTTAGTTTTGTCATTTGTTCAGAAAACAGGAGATGTTTAGTATGTATTAATTACTCATCTCTCTAAAATAAAATAGGAATTTTTAAAAACAAGGTGGAATAGTATTTCTTGTTGTACACTCTCCCATTTAAATCAAGTTAAAATTTTGTCTTCAAAACAAAAAATTTTGTCTGCAAAAAGATGGAGCAGGTAATTCCTTTTAAAATTTTGATAGACTTATTTTCTATCATTATCACCAATTTCCTGGGAGAAATTAGCCATAGAGATTGGCAGAGACGAGAAACAAAACAGAATCAAATAGCAACGCTAATGAAATCCCGTGTTTCAAGTTAAAATTCTTATATATATTTATATATATGTGTGTTTACTTACAATGTAGATGGTTATATATAAATCTGCTTCAGTTCAAAGCTCAGGTTCTGAATTTAAGGTGATTAATTATTCATGCTATTTCACTCTGATTAACTATTTCAGTTACAATGTAACTGAGATGACTGTCATGTGTTTAAGTCATCTTGAAATCCCATTTGGATCCTGATTTGGTTTGTTCCATTCCCTCAACTTCTCTCTTCTCCAGAGACAAGGTTTCTCATTGACCAGCTGGAATACTGTTGGATTACTGAAGAGAGGACTTTCCCACAAAGCTTGCCCAGTTTTCAGTCATCTTTGAAGCTGATTACAGCTATGGCCCATTGTACCAAGGTCAGAGCACAATGCTTGCTTGGCTCCAACTCAAGGGAAGATGATGAATATGCCTGAGCAAAATAAGGATTTTTTTTCAATTCAAATTGCTGTTGCATACAATGAACGCTGCTTCCAGACAGCATCATTAGTTCACACAAGGAGTGGAAGAGATATATCTGACAAACAAACACATTTATCTGCCATGGTTATAAGAGTATCTTTCCTTTTTTTAATTAGTATGAGACCTCACCTTTGCAGTTCATCAAGGTGCACTGTGGTAGATTCATGCTTTTTGTCCTTTCTCACAATAAGGAAAGAATTATATTAATAATGACTTTGCATTTGATAAGAACCACATAAGTCTGACTGGGTATTGACTGTATCAAGACAATTGTGCTGCCAAAGTGTTCACACTTGCTTATATGCCAACATTTTAATTGGCAGTATTATTTATATGAAATATAAATAACCTTTTTCCAGTTTTCACTTTTCTAGTCCTCGTGTCTCCTCCAAGCAAAAGGGAAGGGTAATTAATTATTTTCATGAATAATTACAAATTTCTAAAATTTGCAGCATGAATATTGTGGGACATGTTGGAAATGCCTTATTCTAGCAAAAGAAATTTTCCCAAGATAGGAGGTGGTACTCTACATACACATTGAAATTCATTAAATGTCACATTTTGCCGTAGAATTCCATTCATTAAAATATCCTGGTTTAGATACCAAATTTAATGGAATTTTTCTATAAACCACAGCCTCTTTATCTTTTTCCTGTTAGTTTCTGATGTGCTTCATTGTCAGGTAGAAGGAGGTAAATAAATAAGCCATGATGTGACAATTTCAGGACAATATACTGAGTTTATTATCACAGTTTTGAGGAAATCTACTTTGAGGGTAGGACAAAGAAGCCACTTTTGTTTCTTTCACAACAGAGAAAATGCAAAACTTACAGAATAGAAAGGCTTTAGATGCTGATAAGCAAGAAAACTAAGATAACAGCTTGAAAAGTGTGAGGGGGAAAAAAATAAAAAATGGGATTAATTGCATTATTCTGAAATAGGTGCAGAGCAGCCAAATCCTCTTCTCACAGTTGGGTCTTGTTCTCACTGAGGTACCAGTAATTCGGCCTAAGCACTGAAGGCTTTTATATTAAACACTGGCACTTCATCTTACAGTCAGGTAGCAAAGACAAATTATTGTCATCCTGTCAAGTATACTGGGAAAAAAAAGGATTAAGAGCTATAGTTTAAATTATAAGATTGAAATAGTCTTGAAAATGCAAACATTTGCTGGCAGAAAGACAGATGTGAAGCAAGCAGCCCATGATCTCTGATTATAGAGGTTTTACAACATGTGATGGAAGACAAGAACTCCATTCTTTACCGTATAATGTCTCTCTTCTGCTTTGTTTTTCTTCTTAGTAGACTTGTTTAATGCTCTATCAGTTGCTGCCCTGGCTTCAAAACCACGAAGTTTTAGCCAAACCTCTTCTTCAGGTTTGATTCACAGATGTCTAAACATTTTTCTCTTGGAATTATGGTTTTGAACAGGGACAAAATACAAATAGGACACGAAAACTGCATGTTTAATTTTCATCCTGACTACAATTTCATTGTTCAACATTTTTTGACTGCTATTTTAAGTGCTGGGAAAAGGACAAATTGGCTCAAAGCAAATGTTTATGTGCCACTGAACATACAAAATATACCATGTATTTGATGTGAATTCTCATGGAACTATAAAAACAATATTCCCTTCCTGTTTTTCAAGCTATAACTGCAGAAGAGGAATTCCTTTTGGAGTCCTGTTAGTCAGCAAAAAAAGTCCCTTATTAAAAAAAATAGGAAATAGAGAAGAATGAATATGCAGCAGTATCAGCCTGAAAGCAAAATGGGAGCCACTGAGTCAACTCTGAAGGTCTGAGTTAGTACCTGCCATTTTTACACCTTGTTTTAGCAGTCTTATTAGGGCAAAATTACCTTTGAAACTGAGTAGAGAGAGAGAGAGATCTAAGATTAACAGAGACCAGACTTGAAAAAAAAAAAGAATCGACTGTGTAAGAATTGATTTATAGCATTCAAACTCATATCTTATAGTATTATCTCGTCAGCAGACACCAAAAACAGTTCCAGCAGGGACAGCATTAGAACTCAAGGGGAAGAACTGGAATAATTGATCCCATCTGTTAGCATCCCAATCACTAGCAGTGATCAGCTCAGAGCTCTCTTGAACAAATCAAATAGATTTTCAAAGAGTGACTATTAACAGCAATCTGTTCAGAGAGATGTAAAGATTAGGTCCATTGGAGATATCTGGTACTTCCAGCATTCTCTGAAATCAGAACAAAAGGTTTAAAACTTATCTCAGTACTCCCATATGTGACTTACGTTGCAGCCCAGAATTTCAGTACATGAAAACAATGTGTTAAATCTTACTTAAGTGAAACAGAAGTTACACATTTCCATTAATAGTCCAGGAATAATTATGGTGCATATAGGCAACAACTATTAGTTTTTATAAAAAGACAGTATCGATTTACCAGATAGCATCACTGCATGTTCTTGTTTGTTTGGGTTTTTTTTAAGAAAGAAATTTAAGAATCACAGAATCACAGGTTTGTCTGAAGGAGCCACAGTGGGGTCATCTGGTCCAATGTCCCTGCTCAAAAAGAGTCATCCCAGAGCACAGGGCACAGGAGTGCATCCAGAGGGATCTGGAATATCCCCAGTGAGGGAGACTCCACACCCTCTCTGGACAATCTGTCCCAGTGCTCGGTCACTGCCCAGGACTGAAGTTCTGCCTCGTGTCCAGGTGGAACTTCCTGGGCTCAGTTCCTGCCCGTTCCTCTGGTGCCATTGCTGGGCCCTGAGCAGAGCCTGGGCCCTGCTCTGAGCCCTCCCTGCACACAGGGACACCCAGGGATGGGGGCCCCTCTCAGCTGTGTCCCCTCTCCAGGCTGAGCAGCCCCAGCTCCCTCAGCATTCATGGATGCATCTTATAAGGGCCAATGGACTTGTGGATATTATGTTTGCCTAGATGTTCTCCAACCCAATCCTCCTTGGCCAAGGCAAGGTCTTCCTTCCAAAATTCCTTTACCCTGGTCTCCTGGGGTAGAGATCCCTGAGGGCTGGTCTTGTCAGTGACGACTGATGCAAAGAAGGCATTCAATAACTGCCTTCTCTGCCTCCTTTGTTACCAAGGTTCCCTCTCCATTTACTAACGGGCCCACATTATCCTTTGTTTTCCTTTTGTTATTGATGTATTTGGAAAGCCCTTTTGAGCTATGCTTGACATCCTTGGCCATATTTAATTCTCGTTGGGCCTTGGCCCATCTAGAAGGAGAGCTGAGGAGGCTAGTGCTGCTGTGTGCAAATCAGAAAAATAGTTTAAACAGTAAAGTGCTTACAAAGACAAGGGCGTGAACTTAAGTGACAGGAAAGTTGGGCTCCTAGAGAGTTTAGGAGAGAAAATTCTATGCATAGATGATAACTGATGTCCCAAATGGGATTCTGGCAAAGGCTTTCCTGAAACCTTCATGACAGCTATCTCACACTCTTTTATTTTTGGAGAAGGGGATTAAACAAGGCATTTGGGAAGGACAAGCGAAGATGAAGGTGTAGAGAGATCATATAATCGTTTAGGTTGGAAAAGCCCTTTGAGATCATCAAGCCCAGCCACTGACTCAGCACCACTGTGTCCATCACCAAACCACATCCCTAGGTGCCCCATCCACTTTAAATACCTCCAGGGATGGTGACTCCACCACTACCCTGGGCAGCCTGTTCCAATGCTTGACAATCTTCTCCATTAAGATTTTTTTTTTCCTTAATAGCCAAATTAAACCTCTCCTGACACACTTTGAGGCCTTTCCCTCTTATTAGCTGGAGTCAAGGAAAATAGGAGCCTAGGTTTTAGTGGCATAACTATCATTCCTGTGCTTGTTAATATTGCCATTTTCAAGCAACTACAACACCACTTAAAAGTCCAAAGTCCAGGTTACACACAGGACTAAATTCTCTCGAGGACACAAGACACTTTATGCTTCCAAACACCTTTGTGTACTCATAAGAGAAGATATAAATGTTAAATAACCAGCTGAACCATTCGAAAAGTAAAACAATCAGTCATCAGAATTTCTCCTGGCCGCAGTGTCTCCTCCACAGCTCCATGAAGCTGAGGACACGCGTGCCATGTGTGCTCCCTGGGGACGTAAGGAGCACCACATTCTCATCATGAAAGCAAAACTCTTGCTCATTACGTATCTGTCACAACACACTGATCAATCTTTCGGTGTGACACTTGCAGCCTGCACGGAACAAAGACTGCAAATGCCATCAAAACACAACACAGAGCAGCAAAAAGCTTTGTTTGGGGAAAAGCACCCACAAAGTGACCAAAAAACCCCTCAGCAACAGAACAGAGACCCACCAGTGCCATCCCCTCCTTCACCCTGTGTCATGTTCTGATGTTCATGCAAACAAAGATGATCACAGACAGCTGGCACAGCACTTGCCGTAAAAAATTGATACTGGCATTCACTATATTTTCTGAAATGTATTCAGAGCGCTGTTTAAATTTTAACCTATGGTAAAATCAGACAGGATTGCACATCTCAGTTGCCAGATTTGCTCTCCCAAAATTCCCAGCCCTAATAAATATAGTTGAAAATTATTTTCCATGGGATAACTGCCCGGTAGAGGAGGGAAGCAGAGGGTTGCTGCAGCTTTCTTTAGGATGAACGCTTGGTGAAATCCTCTTATTTGATTAAAACCTGCCAAACACAGAACAGGAATAGTCAGTGAGTCTAATGCTGTATTATCTCATGCAGATCTTCAAAATTTGTGTTTCTGCTAAAATGTTGTAAATTCTTGTCTTCGATTTTTTTTTTTACTCCCTGGTTGGATGTAGAGCAAAGTGATAGCAA
>VZTG01005746.1:258077-271284 GCA_013397845.1 Melanocharis versteri | reverse complement strand
AAAAAAAAAAAAAAAAATTGTAGGTGAGAGATTGCCTTTTATGCTGCAGAACCTCATTGCTACAGAACATATAGTAGATTCTTCTAAATGCATTGATTTTGACCTACCTAATTATGGAACAAATTAGGCTTTTGGTAATGCTGAGCAAACCAAACCCAGGGAAGCTCTAGTCCTGTAAGGGCAGAGGCACTTTGTCCACATCTTCGTGCTGGGGATCCCAGACAAGGAGCCAGGCAGGTGGTCAGAGCTGTCCACCCTGCCACCCACCCACCCTCCCTACAAACTCTGCTCAGCACATCCCCTTTCTGGGCTGCTCCCTTTAGGGTGGCTGATCCATCACTGTTCACAGCACAGGAATCCAAGGGTGGGATTTGTCTTATCTCATTTGAGATATCTAAAGGTTAGAGATCTAAATCTCAGCTAGTCGCCCTCGGCTCTTTTATTTTTTTGTCAGTGGAGAGAAATAGGACAGAGGGATGAGTCTCTGGAGATGTTTATCTCCTACTGGTGTGAATCACCTTTTATATAAAGCCCGTTCTGTGATGTTAGAGATCGAGTTCATGCTGTATTGTGTTATAGCTAATCCTCATAAAAAGGTGCCTAATAAGTCTCAGGCATGACCCATGACCATGGTATGATTACGGTTCTATGCTTTATTCAAAGCGGATTCTTGTAGTTTCTCTTGATGGAAATTTCCTCTGTTTTTAACTTTAGTTTGAGACTGAGGTGGAGAAATAGCCACTATTTATATTTCAAATGGTATTTTCTAAGATTTGCTCATAAAAAAAAAAAGTATTTTAAACCTTTCAGAATTTGATATTTCCACACAAACTTCACATATAAAAAGGAGGCATCCTAGACACTGAAAAGAAGTAATTTTAAAATAAAAAATAGAGCCGATCAATACAATGTATCATATTCCTATGCATTTTACTTTCCTAAGCAGTGTTTCAATACAAAAATGTCTTCTATAATGTGTTGAATGGAATAAAAGAGGTTAAAAACCAAAGCAAAGTAAAATCTCACAATATTAAATTCTAATGAATGCAAAGACCTTGAAAACATCAGTGGCTCTGCAAGCCAAGTGCTGATCCCTTTGATAGAATATGCAGGAATAAAATGGTTAGTAGCTGAAATGCTAGGGCACAGTAATAATTGCTTTCCACCTGTAATTCTATCTCTCATTTCCCTATTTACTGTTTGATGCTTTTGTTTATCACAGAGTCATGTTCCAGTCTCTTCATTTGTAGTCTGTTTCTGGAAAATAAAGTATGCTGAATGCTGAAAGACACAAAAGACCATGATGATAAATTAAACAATATTTCTTTCTCATACTATTTTTTTCCTAAGCAAAAAACCATTTACTCTTCTTTGTCTTAAAAAAAAACAACAAAAAACAAAAAACAAACAAACAAAAAAAAAAGAAACAAAAAAACCCCACAAACAAACAAACAAAAAACCCAATAAATTCCTGTGTGGAATTTCAGGGTTTGTTCCTATCTCATTATATAAAAGCTTGACAACATTTGGCAATTGTTAACATTATTATTTTACCATCACCATTATTATAAAGGTTCAAATCAAATTTTGTAAATTAATAAGCTTGCATGAAACTTATCTGAATGCAAACCAAATTATAATTATGGTTTGGAAAATTTGCATTTCTGCTCTGCATGGCAGGAAGGCACTTTCTCCACACAAGTCATGAACAGAAGTTGTTTTGGAGAACAGTGGGAAATGTCAGTTACTGTTCTTAGTGAGGGCAAAATTTTGACGGAACCACCGAAGTTAAAGGCACAAAAAATTGGTGGCTTTCAGAACCAAAAGAAGGTTGAAGAGGAAAAGGGAAAAATTTCACATCTCCAGAACAAGTGGACATTCAGACTTTTATGGACGGATAAAACGGACCGAAATCAGACTTAAATACAGGCATCAGAGCTTGCTGTCCTGAATGCTTATGAACTTTGCTGGTCATTATAGCTCACAGTCAAAAGTTATAAATATTTTCCTGGCATGTTCTGGAGCCCTTCAGGGAACCCTGGTCAGGACCTGGGGACAGGCCTTCACTGGGGGCAAAGATGTCACCAAGAACACAAAATAAGAGAAATTAAGGGAATGTTGGAGAAAGTGACAAAAAGAGAAAGAAAAGGCAGTTTGGAGATGTTTCAGCCTGGAGGCATCCCCCGTGCTGCTGACACAACCCTTGAGGAGGAGGAGGAGGGAGGGGATAGGGTCAGCTCAGGGTGTGTGGCTCCTGCAGAGCCTCTAGCAGCCTTTGAAGGTGAACATCCTGGCAGTAGAGCAACAGTGGGATGACTGCTCATCTTCTGCTGAGAAGAGTCACGTGATGTCAATTAGAAACCACTTGATGATGGTTTCTTATATAATGATTACACTTGGGACCAGTAACGAGAAGTTTAGGATGTGTCTTTAATGATGGACGTTGCTTTTATGACAAAGAAAAATTCTCAGTCTTCACCTCATCATATATATCTTCTGTTCCTATCCTGTATACTTCAGATATTTATGTGTTGAGAGTTAATTTTCTACCTGCAAATTATTGAAAATATTTCTATGTAATTAGCACTGCTTAGGCAAATTATAGGTGTACTCTTTTTGCATCCAGTATTTCAGGCAACCAAGTATGTACTGTTTGATGTACTTTTTCTTCCATTTACCCCTACTTTTCAGCAAACTTCTTCAGTGTAATCTGCAATTTAAAAATAAATAACTTGCTCTCTTTTCCACCAAAATATAATGTTGATAGATCAGAATTCCGAAATCGTTTAGAGCCATCAGAGTCACTTCTAAAGTGGTTGTAAGAGTTATTGAAAAGTCTTCTCTCGCGGTAACTGTAGGGCTCCCATCTGACTATTCAGCTGATGGCTGAAAGAATTAAATTTTAGTTTCTTCAATCACTGAATTTAGCATTAAACTGTGTCGCACGAGACACTATGAGCTACACATCAATTTTCAGTAAGAAATAAAGGTTTAATTGTTGGTAAAATGCGTACACACTCAAGGAAGCAGAGAAAACGAACATAGAGAAAGGACTCAAGAATGAAGAGGGTTTATACGAAAGGATAATATAAAAAAATGTGAATTAGATTGGGGGGGGGCAGGAAGAGGGGGAGAAAAAAGGTAAAGAATAAAAGACAAGGTCCATCATAAATATTTCTGAGCATTGCTGCAGCCAGCACACACACTGATAGCAAGAAAGATTTCTTACTACCACAATTTCCATACATGTGCTTTGGGTAGGTCGACCACCAATTACACCCCCAGGCCACCCTTCACTGGTGAAATTCATTAGCACTATGTAATGACCTCCCTTCCAGGAAGCCCCCTCACAGTGTTGTAACACCTAAGTATTGGCACCACCGAGATGCCAATTTAATTCATCTTCAAAAAGAAATATATATATATATACAATTTTTTGTTTGTTTGTTTGTTTGTTTTTCAGAAATCTTTGATAGAAGTTTTCTGGAGTCTTTTCTCTTCTTGCCTTTGTGCACCTGGATGCTTAAATCAATAGTCGACTCAGTAATAGAGAACAAAGTTAAGTAATTTGTGCCTAACTTTTGTAAATAAGGGCAGAATTGCTATAGTAACAGCAGAAGGCACTCAGTCACTGTGACAAAAATGTGGCAACCTGATAGCAGAGGCTAATGACGGTATTCATTTTCAGCTGAATTTCATTAAACTCAGCCTCTGCCCACTGCAAGACAGAAGGGAGAGGAGGGAAGAGAAGGGGAGGAGTGGCCAATCAGGCAAAGACTAGCCTAATTTTTACCCTAATTTGGAAGTGAAATTTGTGTGAAAAAGATAGGAAAGGCTAAAAAATGTGAGAGGAAACACAGAAAATAACAACACGAAAAAAAGACAAAAAGAAAGTATTTCTGTATTGTGGCTTTCTTGTTGAGTCCCATGCCTAAACTATAATTTCCTTCAATTCCTCTTTCTCTTCTTTCTGTTGAAATGACTGGGATTTATTCTGGTCAGAAATGGACTCTTAATTCAGGAAAAGGCTGAGAGGACTGAGTTTGGATTCTACAATTATTGAAAATAACAATGCTGAGGTAAAGGGACCCATATTGCACTTCAGAGAGTGAGGAGCTGGATGTGCAACCAGGCAGCACTTGGGAATCACAAAGAGTCTTGGACACATTGTGCATCTTCGAGACATCTTTGAAGATGTGCCCCTGACAATGCCTTGGAAGTCCTTCTGAAAATCAGGCTGATTTGCAAATAATAATAATAAGGTTTAGATGTGCGAGTTGGAGCACTGAGGTTTGTCACTTCAGGCATAAAGAGCTTTAGGGGAGGATTATATACAAAAGCTGTCAAAAGTGCTTTGTTGTCTCTGGCTATAAAACACTTAGAAGAAACAAAGTATTTCCATTAAGAATGCATTTTCTTTGACCAGTGTTGAAATAGAGGAAAAGAAATAACAGTCCAAATCACCCTGTTGCAATTACTTGGGCAATGTGCTTTAAAACCCACCCCAAGTGTGTCCTGTTCCTAGAGCTGCTGAAAGTGGGAGGTTGTCACCTGGATTTATGAGCCTGCCTATTGCAAAACATTTATGGGCAACTATAACTGATGGCCCCCAAAGGAAGTTAAAAGTGATATTTAGCTTAAGTAGTCTGTCCTCTGCTCTCTGTTGAAATGCAAGCATTGCTTTGTAGCTTCAGGCCATGAAAGAATAGAAATACATGACATGGAAAGTTCCTATACTTTTTTTTTTTCTCTTTGTCTTTTTCTTTTTTCTGTTCTCAGAAGAATTCATCTTTCAGTCATGCTCAGTGTCATTTTTCACAACAGAGTAACTTTAGCCTAGTTATAAGAAATGCTCATTCTGGCTATAAAAATGAGTAATACTTCAGGGATTTTTTCCTTTTCCTTGGATGGGAAGGAAAGGTGGGAATAGAATCCAACCCCCTTGCTATCACCTAAGGCCGAAGGCCAGGTGTAGTTTGTACATTTTAGATTTTTAGCCAAATAAAAGTTGCTTTTCCAAGAAGGTGTCTCTTCAAAATGAAAAATTAGAAGAAAACAGTTGCTCTACTGAAAGACATAAAACTACAAATAAAGTTTGCGGGAAGAAAATATTTTCTATTTAGGCGGGTTTTGTTTCTGTATTTGAAACACACAAAAAAACACATAAAAACCACATGAACCATTCAATTAAAAAAAATTTAATACTAATTTAGACTATGAAATGTCATATTTTAAAATACAGGCAGCTGTGGCACTAGAGGTTAAGACAGCAGAAATCCTACAGTGTTTTTCCAGTGAGAGGCTGTGAGAGCTTGGGTGCTGGATGAGGCTAAACTACAACACCTATTTTTCTGGATTTATGAGAAATCATGTTCAGTTAGGGCTGTGTATAAATACTTCAGTTTCTCATTCCAATGTATTTTTCCATTCACTTCAGGCTAAGAAGAGAAACAACATATGTTTTCACGGAGGATCATTTATGGATAAGGAAACGTCTGAGTTAGGATGTTTTAGCTTTCTAATGTCGTCAGTCACATCATAGAGCTAAGTTAATGACAAAACTGCTCACTCTAGAGTCCTTTGGAAATGTATGAGGATCACTGGACTTGGTTTGAATATGGTTCAAGTGTTTTAAGATCTGGAACCATTGCCCTCTTGTATCCACTGTAAAAAGTCCTTTGGGCTATTAAAGCAGGAAGATTAAAGTTAAGGAAGATCAATCACGATTGAGCTAATATTGATTTTAAATTGGCTCCAGCTTTATCTTTGATGAAGTGTCAAGAACAGAGTGCTTGCTCAGCTTTTCCTGCTTAGAGGCCGGTTCGTGGTGTTCAGATTGACACCTTGTTTGGTTTTGGGTTTTTATTCCCCTATTCAGGATTTTCTGTTTGTTTGTTTCATTTTAGTGAGCACACAGGAGATTCAAGGCTCCTGATTGCTGGATACTCCCTTTGCCCTAGGGAGCCCTCCTATGAATGAGGAAATTCATTATTGCTAAAAGGGTTGCTGTTGTAAACACTCCATCACCATAATGAGGGATGTACAGCCTCCTCCCCAGCACTTCCTACACGAGTTTAGATAGCACTAAATATGTATTTTATGGTAGTTAGTGTAATGCAAGGGAGAAATTGGTGCTTCATCTTATGAAGTGACATCAGGTGCTCCCAGTGACCTTGGCTGAGTACCTTGGGACCTGGTACTGTTTTTTTTGGCTGAGACCCAATTAGTGCTCTGGGTTTCAGCTGAGGTGTAAAGAAAAATAAAATCACAGGAAGGCACAAAAGGCATGGGCCCCCAGATCTGCAGCAAGGCAGAATACTGGTATTTCAATGTGTCCATATGCACCATCCATTATTGATAGGGTACAATTGAGGGAAAGTCCTGCGTCTGCTGTTGAAGTATCCCTGGTGTGCAATAAAGTATTTGTAAAACACAACTGCTTCGTTCAAGGCCTGTATTTCAGGGCATCATAGAATCATTAAGGTTGAAAAAAACCTTTAAGATCATCAAGTCCAACCCTTAACCCAGCACTGCCAAGCCCACCACTAAACCATGTCCTGAAATATAACACCTACACCGCTGTGAACATTTCCAGGGATGATGATTCCACCACTCCCCTTGGCAGCCTGTGCCAGGGCTTCATAACCCAGGTGAAGAAAAATTCCCTAGTATCCAGTCTAAACCTCTCTGGGTGACCCTTGAATCCATTTCCCCTCCTCCTGTCCCTGTTCCTGGGAGCAGAGCCCGACCCCTCCGGCTGCCCCCTCCTGTCAGGGAGCTGTGCAGAGCCACAAGGTCCCCTGAGCCTCCTTTGCTCCAGGCTGAGCCCCTTTCCCAGCTCCCTCAGCCGCTCCTGGGGCTCCAGCCCCTTCCCCAGCTCCGTTCCCTGCCCTGGACACGCTCCAGCCCCTCGGTGTCTCTCTTGTCCTGAGGGGCCCAGAGCTGTCCCAGCACTGGAGGTGTCCCAGCAGTGCCAGCACAGGGGACAGGCCCTGCCCTGGGGCTGTGTCACACCCTGCCTGGGACAGCCCAGGAGCCATCGGCCTCTTGCCCCCGTGTCCAGCCGCTGGCACAGCACCCTCAGGCCCAGGGGTTGGGCACAGACTCACCCATGAGGAAGATGATGATCCAAAACACCTCCTCAGTTTCAGGGATCAAGGAGATTGATTTTATTTTATTGTTACAATCCCCTCTTTGCCCTGCCCATCCCTTTAGCTCAACTTGGCCAGTGTCTAACTTCCTCTGTGCTTTCAATTATTGACATAGAAAGACCATTCCACACAAGGAAGTGAGATGGTCTTTAAACCACAGTTACAAAAAAGGCCTGGAAAGGAAAGCTGACAGAAACAGCAGTTTCAACAGGCACAGAGATGCCTTCATGATGGCATCATAAGCAAGAGTGAAAAGATCTCATGGTGAATGATAACAGGAAAAAGAAGATAAATAAATAGCAGGGAGTTTATAGAAACAGTGTTATATGCAACCACTAGGTTTTACTTCCAACAGGAAAGGATTGCTCTTCTGTTTTTGTTTTCAGATCTGATGATAATGGCTGTCACTATTATGCGGTGTCCTATTTTCTTTTAACAACTGCAAAAACATAAAGAGATTTATTTTACAGCATTGATAAATCCTTGAGAAAATGAAAACACAATTAACCTGAGCTGTTTAATCTCTTCTACATCTTAATTCAGTATATTTTCCTTCCTCAGAATGAGCTTGACCCCTGCATAATAGCCAGTGATTGGAAGGCCTGTGATGAAGAGATAGACAGATATTTTCAGAGAGAGATAAGTGAATCCTGGAGAGCTGGAGAATTTGTAAATTCAGTTCAACGCTGAACCTTTCACCTAGGGCTCAAAAAAACCTCTTGTTAACGTAAAAAATTATTCTCACAAACGAATGAGAACACACACTCCTAAAAAAATCCAGCATATTTTTAGCTAGAAATAAACAGAAGCACAGCCTGTCTCCAGTTCTCATTCACAGCTTCTTTATTCTGTCTTAATGTAAATGAGAATCAGGTCTTTGGCATTTATCTTCCATGTAGCTCATGCTGTGTCTTTTTTTTTTTTTTTTTTTTCCCTTTCTTCTCCTCTTTTTAACCTTGTTTCTAATGGATTTTCTTTACCCTTTTATGCATTGGTGGAGATAAATCAGGAATGAACTTGGACCTGGTCTTCTTCTGTATAGATGATGATTTGTATCATGCAAACTGGACAAAATCACTTGGAGAAATAGGTAATGTCAGTCAGGAATATAAATAGGAATTTTCTCCAGAAGGTGACTGGACTAAGACTATAATTTTCCAAATAGTGTGCTTGTCCTGAAACAGAATACGTATAATCAGATCATGAAACATAATAGCTTTTATAAGATCATTTTAATGGCTTTTTGTTTGTATGATTTGAGATGTGCACTCCTAAAAACCGCTCTGAGAAAGGAAATAATAAAAGGCATCATTAGAAATGTATTGCTGCAAGTGCTTCCTGCAAGATATATCCAGATAATATATTTTATAAACTCATGCAATTTTGTTACACTGTAGAAATGTTAGTCAAAATTAACAGAATAGCAATTTAAAAGTATGTATCACACAGAATCACACACAAAATGGGTCAGACTGGAAGGGACCACAGTGGGTCGTCTGGTCCCACCTCCCTGATCCAGCAGGGTCACCCCAGAACACAGGATTGTATCCAGACGGTTCTGGAATATTTCCAGGGAGGAAGACTCTCTGGTCTCTGTTCCATCTGTGGTCACCCACACACTGAAGATGTTCTTCCCCATATTTGGGTGGAATGTCCTTTTTAAAAAGGTGTTTAAACTTGTGCTTGTCCCTGACTCAGGTGCAGAGTAACCAGCTTCCCTCTATCACTTTTGGAATCCAGATTGCATCATACACCGAAAATACCTCAGCTGATGCAGTTTGGGTGTCTACTGCAATGTTTGCCTGGAACAAAACTTCAGCTTTCAAATCCTCCTGTAAAATGAAGGATGGTTTAGAGAGACTGAAATGCATGAGAGAAGAACCTCGGGTAGAATCCCAGCCTCGTGTGGTGTGATACCTTCTTCCCAGCCTGAACTGGGATTTTATGAGAGGCTTAGAGAAACTGAAGGTGCAAGGGCTTAAATATACGCATATATATCATAGAATCATAAAATATTCTGAGTTAAAAGGGACCCACAGGGACCACTGAAGTCCAGCTCCTGGTTCTGCACAGGACCACCACAAGAATAAGTCTATAGATGTGTTTGTGTGTGTGTGTGTGTGTGTGTGTGTGTGTATATTTAGAGAGAGAAAGAGAGAGAGAAAGAGAGAGAGAGAGAGAGAAAGAGAGAAATATATAGATATGTATTTTGGATTCCAGGGGTAAAAAATGATAATTTTTAATTGCAGATGTAATATTCTGCATCTGTGGAGGTTCAGCTATAGTAACAGGGACAGCCTACAAAATATTTGCTGCAACTCTTGGTCTTTCCAGGAAGTTGTCCCTACGGCTATTTTTTTATTCTCTTTTGTCAGGTCTAATCTTCTTCATTTCCATAAATGTGAGGTGCAGCATTGCCTTAATCCTTGTGCCTCCCTCAAAATAATCTATTTTCACACCCCCAGCTCATATTGTAGTGACCCAGACCTCGGGAACACTTGCGATCTTGCGTGAAATCTTGATTAATTCTTATCAAGGCTGAGCATGGCCTTGTTCAAACCTCTGTGTTTCAGGCACTGGACTAGGAGGTGATGGAAAAAAAAATCTAAACTAGAGAAGGGTTTAACCACCAATGTTGTGGCCTAGTGGAGAATTGCCTCAGCTTTGGAGGCACATCCATGGTGGGGAGGAGGCTCTTGGTGGTTCCCCTGACCCTGCACCGACGACCCACGTTTCTGTCGAAGAGGTAATCCCACACCTGCCCATCTTCTGTAAAGCAGGCTGAAATCCTGTTTCATGCTCTGTTCTTGACTCGAAGGGACGTTCCCACCTGAGTGACGGGTGTCAGTGGGGTCTGCACGGGGTGCCCCAGGCCTGGGCTGGCTGTCACTCCACTGCGCACCATGGGCAGAGTGACAGGCCCTTAACAAGAGCAGCTGCAGCAGGCAGCAGTCTAATAAAAGTAATCCTATTTACAGCCTGCCTTGAGATGTTCTTTGAGTTGAAGAGTTCACCTCTGGCAGTTTCCTGGGCTTGTCACCTTTTCTGCCTTGCATGTAGCTCAAAGGCGCGGGGTTTTATTAAATTGGAAATAGAAATAATACATGAAAAAAAAAAAAAATGCAAACTAAAGCATGCTCCTGAATATGTCAGGAGTCCCATCTCTAGGAGTTTAGTGGCAGCACATTTTTGTCTCCCTGTCAGAGAGACAAAGCCGCTCTTATAAGCCTAATCTACAGTATCACATATCCTTTTTATGTGGCTGATATTATTATCTCCTATCCATGGGCATTCAATCCTAACTTAATTAACTTGGCAAGCAGAAGCATTGTGCTGTCGCACAGTCAGTGTCTGTTACGCTCTCAAACCATCCGACCCAGCTGGGTATCAAGAGTTTTTACCTGCCCACACTTACTTTTGATCTGTGTGGCATACAATAAATCCAGTCAGCAACCCCAGAGAGCCTGGCTCTACATCACCACTTTGAGGAATGGACAGACCACTTTTCTTTTTCATTTTTTTTTCTTCATTCTTTTCAGTAAAATTAAAAGCCTTCTGTGCTCACCAGATGAACTCAAATAAAGTCTTATTTTTTCGATATTCAATTGAACACCCCCTTAGAAGATCATAACTTAGGGACTATGAATAACTGCTGGAATGGCACATTAATATTCACACAGCAGTAGATTCAAGTTTCAATTATGTAGCAGTAAAAAAAAAAAAAAAAAGGAGAGGGAATCTGGTCTGACTTAGTTTGACACTCTAATGTGAATGAGGAAGACATTGGGATGGATTGACGAGATTTTTAATTAAAGATATGGGCACCCTGAACCTGACCTTTTTTTGAGGTTTGAATAATTTCCAGGAAACAGTGTTTCCTCTGTTCCCTTTCCATCAGTGTTTGTTCATCCTTGTTGTATTCTGATCTGTCACATTTTAAATGAAGACAGAGAAGTGCTAAAATATTACAAAGAACCATCCTAGTCTGGAAGACTAAAGTCATAAAAATAATATCTTACTCATGTCTTCTAGGCTATAGCAAATGAATGAAAAACTCTTGACAGATGAACACACCTCTTTACTAAATCACCTTACATTTTCGATAAATTTCTACTGAGTTTTTGATATTTTGGGGAAAACTTCAATGGAAAAATCTTCCCACTGTCTCCCACTCCAAAACAAACAAACAAACAGACAAAAAAACAACCAACCAACCAAAAAAAAAGAGAACAAAAAAACCCCACCAAAATTCTTCACTAAAGGCACTTAAGCAACCAAAATTTGACAACAGTTGTTTAAAGTAAACATTTTCATTGCAATACCTGCCACCTCATAAAAATAAGAATTACAGCTAAGATAAAAAATATGTATAATTTAGATGGTTTTGGTTTAGAAAAAGGCATCATTTTTGCTATAAAATTAAGAACAATTTTTTAAATTAACATTTTTTTCATTAATAATGTATTTGTGGCTATATAAATATATATCAAAGTATTGTCATCAGATTCCCTTCAGTATCAGCAGTAAGAATCAATGACATGATCTTCGGTGTGGTATCTCTCTTGAATAGTCACTACTTAAACCTGAAGGTCTTATTTCAGGAGGGAGAGGGAGAAAGAGGAAAGACTAGAGAAATCTGAACAGCTATCAAGAGGGAGGGGAAGAATTTATTTCAAAATCTTCCGTGGGGCTTTGCTATGGGGCAAATTAAAATCAATTCTTCTCATTCTCTGTGGGTAATGATAGCTGTGTCTCACAGATTAATTAATGTTAAAAAACAAGAGCTAATTTTCTTTTTAGTCATTTTTGCAGGCAACATGTATTGAACTTTAAGTGAAAGTGAAGGGCTATGTTTAGATACAGAGTTACTTTGAGATTTTAAGTTATGCTTGGTAAATCTACATTTAATTGTGAGAAGCAGAAGAGAAAAGTCAGTCTGTCTTCCTAAGAACTCATTATAAAAATTGCTCTTTAAACTTTTGACACCACAACAGTTTTCCAAAGTAATGTTTTTAACTGAACATAACTTTTATGTTTTCAGATTTGAGTAGAAGAGGTACATGTAACCTTATTTCAAATTATAATCACTAGTTCCAGCAATAGAATAATTTGATTTTAAAGTTCAAATATAATTTCAAATATTGCAACACCCATCTGATGTAAGCCAGGCATTTCTTTAAGCTGCTTCTAGTGTCAGTTAGAGCTACAAAATCTTCTAAATATTAAAAACAAGAATGGTCTTGTGGAGAATTGGAGAACTCTCATATTGTTGAATGACCAAAATAGGGAATATATGTGCTAAAAGCAGAAAGAAAAGGTGATTGAAATAGTGTATTCAAAATTGGTCTATTCTAATAAAAATGGATTTGAACCAAACTCCAGGCAAAAAGCCATTCACACATCTGTCACTTTGGAATTTATGTATTCAAAATGCAGTGGGTCAGACTTTCCTGATAGCAATAAATTTATGTAAAGATATACTTAACAACTTCTAAGAGACCTTTATCTTTGTTACAGCATCTATTGGCTGAAAACTACAGATTAGGATGTGTGCTGGGAGTTCACTGGGGACATTGCCCCTCATGCCTTCCACCTAAGGTGGGATGACCTGGGAATAACTGTGATTATCCAGAGGTGATAGTGATGCTAAAACTGAAACTGATGAAGCTGGTCCTTTTTAATTTAACCCTATTTAAAAAACTTGTTTATTACTGGAACTGATTATTTCAGAAACATATTCACTTTTGTTTTTTTTTTTAATTGTTTGAAACTACAGACCAAATCATCTTGGTTGGATTTACCTCAAGATACCCAGACAAAGTAGTTGTTTAAGTTTCTTTCAATAGTGGATACTGAAATATACATGTTGTCAAACTCACTTCATCCTATTCTAATATATATGTCTGATGCCACAAAAAAAAACTCTGAAGGTCTTGACAGCTCCCATTTGAGGACACTCTGAACCTGAGTAGTGACCTTAGGACAAGTTTGAGGGGTGGCTTACTGCATGCTATTAACAGTGAGTTCTGTCAGGTGTCCATTTCCCTCTTCAAGTG
>VZTG01005746.1:226582-258032 GCA_013397845.1 Melanocharis versteri | reverse complement strand
AACACCTGTGTTGTACCTGCCAGTGCTGCCTGATCCAGAAGTTTTGTCTAATGATACTAGACAAGCATCTGTGAAAAAGTAAATCCTGCTCTTACAGTGGGACACAGGTGAATGTAGCTCTGTTGCAAACATCTCAAGGAAGGTGATTGCAGATATTTTTGAAGCCTTCCCCTTTCTTTAAGCTTCAAGTGACGTGAGCCTTACTTAGATGTATAAATTAGGTGAGGAAGGTAATAGTCTGTAAGAGCTTTTAGTTGGAATCCTTTATGTGTGCCTAATTGAGAGAATGGGAGCATGACTGAGAGGCTCCCCTTACCAGAAGAATGAAGGATTTTTATTTTTTTCCAACTTAAATCCCTCTGCTGGAGTAAGTTGCCTTTTCAGTCAACTTGGTTTAGCCTGTAGCCTGAAGAGAAATGAACAAAAAGTTGAATAAAGCTGCTCTTTTCCATTCAGCCCAGCTGAAAACCAATCCCACACCCAACTGCTGCAAGATTCTCCCCAGATCGGTGTTGTACCTGGGACATTACAGCTGTCTCAGCTCACACCTATGCAGCACGTACAGGGACAGCTGGGCTGGACTGGATCACTGTGAGCCTGGAACTAGAGGATATTTCCAAACACAGTGGCAGTTCCACCACACTTCCTGCTCTAAGTGCATGAGCTGCTGCAGATGCACCAGTTGTGCAGCTGTGCAGTTGCTTCCCTCTCTTTGCCTTGCTCTGTCTGTGATAAAGGTATGCCCCAGGGATTTGGAAATGTTCCTCACTGTGCTGCCTACACCTGAGAAAGCCCAGTGAGTGCTGGATTAGGGCCCATCAGTCACCAGGGAAGCCCTGAATTTGACTGTCATTACTCATACCAGTGGGGATGTGGTAAGTCTGACAGCTGATTTCTTACAGCATTCCACATTTAATTTTTTCCTAGTAAGAAGCAAAGCCAAAAATACTCCCTATTTGTTCACATTTCCCCCAAACAACAGCTGGCATCATTTTCTTTGGCTCACAGATTTCTCCTTACAGCCATGATTTTCACCCACACAAAACTTTAGAAGTGAAAAGAAGAAAATGCAAAGAAGGAAACTCAACTCTGCTGCATCTAATACAGTAATGATCTAGTCTCTCCCTTGCTGCACTGGAGAAAATTAGTGTCATGGTGATGAAATCCAGCTATATCACAATTTCAAGTGATGCACTAGTAACCATGGCAACAAGGTATTCCCTTCCAGTAAATGCCTGTAATGGTGCTTTTAAGATTGTACATCAAAGCCAAATCATGGCGTTGAATCACCCTGGAGCAAGTACTGACTTCAAAGCAAAGAGGTCAGAACAATGGGTTATTCATAAACAGAAAATAATTATTTTCCAATTTGCAATGTGTTGTTGTTTTTGTTTTGTTTTTTGGTTTTTGTGTTTTGTTTTTTTTTTTACCAGGCACTCTGAAATAAAAGCTTGATCAATTTCGTGGATTTTGTACTATATTTGTCTACTTTGGGATTACTACAGCAGCTCCTGTGGTCTCCTGGCTTCCTACACAGCTTCTGCTACTCTTCATGAGCTGGTGATCATTGCTGTGCCTCTGAGCTCTGTAGAAGACAATGTGAATTACTCTGAAAAGAGAGAGCGCAAAACTTACAGGAATAGATGGTTGAAGTCTTCTAGTCTGGTTAGGTATTCCGCTACACTTTTTGTGAAATTTTAGCAGTAACTTGAAAAGCTCGAGAGCGAAAAAGATGTAGAAAGGGAAAAAAGAGTGTTTAAAATGGCTTTGAAATGAAACTAAAACAAAAAGATGTTAATGTCTGAGGAATATTAATGTTTTTCAAGGAATGTTAAGCTTACTGCTAATTAATCATGGAACTATTAAGGTTGGAGACCTCTAAGTCTCCAACCACTGACCCAGCGCTGCCAAGATGACCACTAAACCATGTCCTGAAGTGCCACATCTAAACATCCTTTCAATACCTCCAGAAATGGTGATTCTACCCTGCTCTGTTCCAGTGCTTGACCACACCAACAGAAAAAAAAATAATTACCTATTGTCCAACCTAAATATTGCCTGGCACAACTTGAGGCCATTCCCTCTCCTCCTGTCCCTGTTCCCCGGGAGCACAGCCCGACCCCCCCGGCTGTCCCCTCCTGTCTGGGAGCTGTGCAGAGCCAGAAGGTCCCCCTGAGCCTCCTTTGCTCCAGGCTGAGCCCCTTTCCCAGCTCCCTCAGCTGCTCCTTATCTGCTCCTCATCAGACTCGTGCTCCAGAGCCCTCCCCAACTTTGTTACCCTCATCTGGACACACTCCAGCAAATTTCACAAAGCTAAAAATATGATTGAAGAAAAATTCCTTGATACAGATGAGAATTTTTACATCATCCAAGCAACAGTGAGGCCAACTACCTTTCCTAAAACCTGAAGCTCCATGTTTTTCCTTTGTAAAATTATTTCTGTTAAAAACCATTACAAGACTTAATTTTCTCTGAAATATTCTATTTTCACTCCTATATGTTTACAATGGAGTATCCTTTACTATGTGGTGAGTGTTAAGTCTAGGTCAGGACACTGATGCTTAGGAGGATTTTAATTAGCAGTAACTATGGAGAATCTAATGTTCTCACATTTGGTAACATTTGGCTGAATATCTGAAATGGCTTACTAAGAGGTCAGAGCTTTTTTTGTGACTGAATTCCTTATTTGGTAGATTCTGCATAGATTTTTCCTTTATGTCTGTGCATATTTCTCTGTGTGTATACGTGTGTGTATGTGTGTAAGAGAAAACCTGCCACAAGCCGGAATTAGGGGCATTTGAGTAATTGAAGGACTTAATAATTTTGTTTTAATGCCTTGAGCATGAATTTTGACATTTCTTCCAACATTAATAAAAAGAAATTAAATAATTTTTGGAAACCTATAAATGTTTAGTGATAGAGGCTACTATACTATTGACTTATGTTTCTTGTCGATCTGCTGGAAAAAAAAAAAAAATTAAACCAGCCATGTCTTGACAAAGACTGTTTTCTTTCTTTTTGTTGATCATGACATCATTAAGACCATAAAACGGATGATATCAAATTTGGCACATGTAGGAAAGTAGTTAAAAATCATACACAAAAAAAGGTCAGACAAAGACAGCAGCAACAACAGACCTGAACATAAATCTGAAGCTATGTAAGCTTTAGATGATGAAAGAATTTAAAAATAAGTTAGAATGGGGTACACCTTGCTGACGAATCTGAGATGGAACTTTCTAACAGGGACATCTTGTACAGTCTCAGAAGGTCTCAAAAGTCAATGAATTCAAATGAAGTGACACGAGAAACCTGCAGCTCAAAATACACAGAGAACAAGTGCTAAGTGCCATCTACTCATTGGTCATGCCAAGCAGCTGAAGTCTTTCCCTACAGCTTTTCAGTGACATTCTTTCCTCATTCAGCTCCACTCTCTAAACTCTCCTTGCCACAGCCCATCTACTGCATCGCACCGATGCCAAAAGCTCAGTGAGGGTTCTGTTCACTGCTGACTAATTCTATCAGGTTTCTGTGCAGTTTTTCTTGCATGTGTGTGTTTTTCTTAACTAGATGAGATGAGATGGCAATTGATTTTTTCCAAAGGTTAATACTTCTCACTGCTAAGTCGCCAAACCTATTTAAACAAAAATAAAAATAATGCACCATTCGAGCCATTCAACCAATCTTTTTCAAGGTGGCAAATTACACAGCGGCGATACAGAAATTCATCTTTGTAAAACTTTCATTCAAAGCATGTAATGTGTTACTCAGTACTACTCAAAATTGTGGTTGTTTTGACCATAAGAAGGCTGATAACCATGGTCCAATAATTGTGCACTTATGCTGCTGTTTGTCTGCTTCTCATTTGAGAAACGCAGCTTAATTAGAATTCCAATTTGCTTCACAGAAAAAGCTGCCAAGCACAAGATCTGACATTCAAAACAAAATCAATACTTTTGTAGAACATTTAAGCATCTTGGGTAATATCACAGGACTGAAGTAATTTGTGTCGTGTAGTAAAGCTCTAATTAAAGATGCGTCAGGAGTAAGAATTGTATTTCTTCATTATTTAGCCTGTGCTTTACTGCCCGGTTCATACAAGGGTATTGATTAAATGTTCATGTTTATTATGGCTCCCCCCTCCAATCATGAGTGTGAGAAATGAAAGTTAGGGTAGATGAAAAATATTCACTGCTTGTCAGGTATAAGAGACACTCAAGGTCAGATGCAGATAAGGAGAAGCAAGGAAATGGTTTTGTTTAGTTAGTGGTGAGCTACAGATTAATCTCTAATTTTTTTTTCTTTCCTCCAAGAAATATGTCTGAATATCTGTCAAGGAAATAAAGTATCAGTACAGTTCTTATCTATTTTAAAAATGTTAAATCTGATGAGCTCATAATATCTGTATCTGAAAGTTTCTTTAGCCTATGAATTGACTCCTTAAGGTCAAATTATGAAACTTCATATGGATGCCAAAATATCTCACTCTAGATATAAATCTATTTATTCCAGAGAAGCAATTAATGGATTAAAATATAACTTGATATTAACTAAAAGAGGTGGCAGAGACATACAAAAACATCATATTTGCCACCTCTCTGCTTTGACAAGCCAAAAGCTCAAAACTTAAACACTACCAGTGCAGCAGACCTGTTCAATAACATCCCTGAAGCTCCAGCCATTCATTTGTTGTTAAAAATACTTTCCTTATGTTTTTTCTCTGTCATTTAAACCTCATTTCTCATTCTACCTTGGACATGGAGCATTTACTATTCCCTTCCTCACTACTGCATTTTTTAACGTGTTGGAAGCCAATTAACCTGTTCTTAGCAAGCACTTGCTGGAATCTTTCTCTCAGTCCTGAGTTAATACTCCTTGAGAATCTGAGGTCTATATGTTAGAGAGATCTATATGAGGTTTATATGTTGCCAAATGGAGGTGGTAAACCTATCCGAAAAAAGTTTTGAATCTTAAGTGCAATTAATGGAAGATGGATGAAGCTAGGCTTAAGAGTTTTGTTTTAGAAAGCTTTAAAGCCTTTATTCCATGTGGCAAAAAAATTCTGAAGAGATAGAGGTAGAAATATTAACAAAAGTAGAGTTGCATAGGTCATCTTCTGGTTGTCTGTGACTGAAAGACAAGAAATGAACAAGTAAGCCCTGGGGCTTCTTAAGTAATTTTGAAGAGGTCAAATATCAACTTTGGAGATAAGACTATTTGATTCAAAAGGAACTGAACGACTATTTCAGTGGGAAGAATTGAAGAGGATAAATACACTGTCAGCAGTAGAAAAGAAAAAAAAAAATCCAGAATTTCTTTCTTTGGGTTTTAACAGAATTGAGAGGTTGAAGTCTTACCACCTCTGGTTAACATGGAAGAATATGGAGAGAAATAACTGCAGGAGGATTAGTCCTCTGCTCATTGATTTTTACCTGTCTACACCCATATCAGAAAATATAAACCCATGTCCGAATTGTAAATTAAGGACTTCATTCATGAGCCTTCACCCTGATGTCTTCTACAAGCCAGATAGCCCAGGCAATGCTGTTTGGTCTCCAGCTCTAACTCCAGGTGTGCAGAGTCTCCCTCAGGTCATACAGTCATAGATTCATAGAATCATGGATTCATGGAATCATGGAAACACAGAATCAGAGACTCACAGAATCATAGAATGGTTTGGGTTGGAATGAGCATTAAAGATCAACTAGTTTCAACTCCCTGCCTTGGGCAGGGACACCTTCCACTGTCCCAGGTTGCTCCAAACCCCGTCCAACCTGGCCTTGGACACTTCCAGGGATCCAGGGGCAGCCACAACTTCTCTGGGCAACCTGTGCCAGAGCCTCACCACCCCCACAGGGAAGAAATTCTTCCTAACATGTAACCTAAATTTCCCCTCTTTCAACTTGTACCCATTATTCCTTCTCCTGTCACTACAGCTCCTGATACAGAGTCCCCCTCTGGCTTCCCTCTAGGCCCCCTTCACATGCTGGAGGCTGCTGTGAGGTCTCCACGTTCCTTCTCTTCTCCAGGATGAAAAGCCACAACTTTCTCATCCTGCCTTCACAGGCAGGGTGCTGCAGTCCTTTACCAACCTCACAGCCCCCTCTGGACTTGCTCCAACAGTTCCATGTCCTCCTTAGCTTGGTGGCAACAGAACTGCATGCAATATTCCAGGTGGGGTCTCATCAGAGCAGAGCAGAGGGGAACAATCCCCTCCCTCAATCAGCTGGCAGATCACAGGTCCTGTGAGATCTGCCAATGCCCTCTCTACGCTTTGGATACCCAAGGATATCTCAAATGGCCTCAAGTCCCCTAAGCGTGGGCAGCAAAAAGAAATCTGAAACCCGTGGTAAGACTCTGCATGCTTTAGGAGATGCCCACACGAGAGTCAAAGCCCTGGTGAGGAGGCTAAGGTCCAATCCCAAAAGCAGTGTTGCTGTATCAGCAGAGCATTACAACAAAAATAATTGACTTTATCTCACAGTTACCTCTGGGGTTTCTGCACTGGGGTGGACACACAGCTAGTAGGGCTGTGATGTCGAAGAAGGCTTGACAGAAATATCGAGAAATACATTTGGAATACGTGGAACAAGAAAATGTCTGGAACACATGTATTTATACACGTCTTAATGAGGTTTTAAGACATAGAATCCTGCAGAGATGAATCTGCCCCAGTTCTAAAATCAGAGTGATTCAAAATTCAGAAAACATTACCTTAAAAAAAAAAAAAAAGAAGAAAAAAAAGAGAAAAAAGAAAAAAAGAAAAAAAAAAAGATTTGACTTTGAAGACTTCAATAATTTCAATTTTCTGGAATTCCATTGCATTTCCTGTGTCATTTGCTCTGGGGTGACCCTCCTTAAGCCGGAAAGTTGGACCAGGTGACACCACTGTGGTCCCTTCCAACTGCACCCATTCTGTGATTCTGGGTTTCAACAAAAAAGGTTCAGGGATATTAATGCAAGAGTTAAATGCCGATCTTTTGTTCTACAGACTCAGTGGGGAGAAATCTCCTTCAGCTGTTTCCACAGCTCCTTGTTCTATTTCAGCACCATTTTTTTCTTAATTGGATTGCAATAAAAACGCTAAATTCAAGTATTTATACAGCTTCCATTCTATCACGGATCTTGTTTTCTTTTACTTTCCTGTTAAATGTAATGATAATAAAGAGTGCAGATGAAATTTTCTTTAATATCTTTAAAGGAAGTATCCTTAATAGCTGTGTATTTAGGGAAAGTGCAGTTATTAAGCAAGGTGTTCTATCAAAAGAGGCATCTCAGAAAAAGACAAATTTGCTTCTAACATAACTGGGCAAATGGTGATAAAGACTGCTATTCTCTCAAAGGAAGAAAGGATAAAACATGGAATAACACTAAGATTTTCTTGCTAGAAGAGATAATATTTAGTAATAAAGTCAGAGAATATGGAGCTTTGGCAGTTTGATTTTTAGGGTTTTTTGTAAAAGACAAAATTATATAAGACTGAATAATATGGAACAGCTTTCTGGAATATATTTGCTGATAATGGAAATGAGGCTGGCCTATTCACTGAGGTTACATACTGAGCAGTTCTTTGCCGTATTAAAAATTACTGAGTCTTTCAGAAGTAAGCTAGTGCAGTATATGTAGGCATTCAGGTTCTGTTAGCCATTAAACTAAATAGAATACTATTTCATGCATGATTTAGCTCAGTTAGATGAAGAATGCAGCAGTGGGCTTGAAGAGGTAATGGGTAAGAGTGGAAGTTTGTATAAATAGATGTTTCCTTTTTGTTGGCTGGTACTTACCTGTGATTTCAACTGCCTTATTAAGAGATCTTTATAGATTCCTCACTGATGTGTGCCAAAAATGTTAACAGATTGATCTGCCCTCCACGCTGATAACACAGCTATTTGTAGCCCTGCTGGGCGGAAAGAAACAGCTTTTAATTGGCCACTGATGAATGCAAATTCTTTCTTACAGTGAATTCATTGTTCCCCTTAAAACACTTGATTGGGACATCCAGACTGGCAACACACTGCATCAAACAGAAAATGTGATTTACCTGAAGTTAGCTGTCATGTCTGCATTTTATTGGTACCTCTTTTCCTTTTTGATATCTCTGAAGTGTGGGATCCATTGAATGCAGGGGTAACAGGGCTGATTTGATGGTACAGGTAGGGGAAAACCAGTGCAGAATGACTCTGTGGATCTAGACAATGTGTACTAGTTGTAGGGTGAATTACCATAGATTTTGTGCTGCTCATCTAGATAGTGATTTTCCTCTTTTTTCCAATTGCTCCCCTTTTCCACCACTGAGCTTGAAGGCATACCTGTTCTGCTCAGTGGTTATGGAATAATACACAACCTGCCATGAGGAAACTCCTAAATTCATTCAATTTCAATGCTTAGTTTTTCCTTCAGCCAGTATTTCTTATTACTTTCCTCTCTTCTGGTAAAAAACACACCTTTTAGATCCCTAAGTATAGGGATGTTGTGAATGTCGTTTTCTGTTTGTTCATATTAGGAGTAATTCAAACACATTCAGTTTTTTCCTGATGGTCATGAACTTCCATAGGTGCTTAATTTTTTCCTGAGTGACCATAATAACCTCCCCAGCAGTTATCTTATGAGGGGAAGAAAACACAGTTTTTAAGACATTTTTGCACTCTCAGCTCTGCTAGAGCTATTGCATCAAGAGCAGTTTGTAAAGATAGAACATATTTAAATTTAAAGTAGCTATAGGCCAGCATGTAACTCACCAGGTCAGCTGCCAGAAATTCCCCAGGCTGATGAATTGAGGGGTTTAGTGTCAAGTGAGCTGTGCTATGTCCCTTTTTCTGGCATCAATATCTAAGTTAATGGTTTAGAGTAAGGTTAGAAACACCCATGTGAATTGCACAGGCAATTTCTGAAGGGCTGGGGACATTCAACTGAGCCTGGGGATTTTAGTGAAAGTTATGCCATGCTAATTCATTCTTTAGTGTCAGGCAAGGAGGTGAGTCAAATCCACATGTAGCAATTGCTCTAAATACTCACAGGAAATCACTCCTGTGTTGAACAGCCTGGCTGCAATTTTAAAAGCACAAATAACTTTCTGGAGTTACATTCAAATAAGGCATATTGAAGTTCAGCTGCAGTAAAAAGGGCTTAGCAGGGACACTTTCAGAATTTCATGTGACTGACTTTGTATTATAACACTTTTAAATCATCTCAAAAACGGAATTTTGAAGTATACTATAAAGAATCCTTAACAAGAAGGCTTTAATGTATTATACATTTGATGGTATTAAAAGTAAGCTCCAGTATCTTTCCTTGAAAATTTAGAATATCCCAGAGAAATGTTCAACGTATTATGTCACCTAAAAGTTTCTCAAAGAAATATCATCGTTAACACAAACATCTCTCTTCACTATCTGACTCACAGAGACTTTTTTTCCTTTTTTAACTATTTTTAAAACAGAAATCTTTATCTGAACCCTATGTTTTCTGTAGCAGAAAACTCTATTCATAAAGGTTCATATCAGTCTCTTCTTAACCCTTGAAGGACTTTTCTAACCATACATTTCCGCCCAATTAGTCCTCATAGACATTGGAATCCAATAGACATTGGAACTGAAAATGCCTATAGAGAAATTGGTGTCCAATGCCTCTCTTGTGTGGTTGTATAAGACTGTGCTGCTGAAATTTGTCAGCGCCTTCGATCTTTGTCCTTGTTTTTAATTCATGGATATACTCAACTGTATTTACAGCAAAAACCTTTCCACTCCCTTTAAAAGCTTGGCCTGGCATCACTTTATCTTTGTGTACATTGCATAATTTGTAGCTTACTGGGATTGGCAAAGGTTTGCTCCCATTTCCTTTTGTACTTGAGGCATTAACCAATCATTTAAGCCAAGCTCCCATACAGCATTCATGCACCTTACAAAACAGCAATGGTTTTGAAGATAGTCTAACAAAGTGGAAGAAAATATGATCAGTTGGTCTTGAGAGTACATTTAAATGAGAAAAATGAGATGGTTTTTATTTCTTTAGAGAGGCTAATCTACAAATAAATGACTGCAAAAAGAGAGAAAATATTCAGTGTGTGGTTTCTGGGTAGTTGCTTGAATATGTATGAACTGTCAGCGTAAGATCACTCTGTGATGGCTGAAGGAGAATGAGAAAGACAAGAAGAAAATGAATTTCAGAGTTTATTGAATGGTAACATCCAGAGATGTGGTGGTCCTGCGAGCACTGACCTTCTTATACCACTTACAGATCTGTGAGACAGTTGTGTAGGAATGGGAGATACATTTAAATCCATTAAGCAATGTGCTCTGGAAAAGGAGGAAGGCCAGACTAGCAGGACATTTAAAGATCATCTATTAATCTTAATCCCTGCCTACAAAGAAGTATCACTTCTATGAGGCACTGGCCTTTTATAAGGAAAGGAAAGTTCTCCAGATATCAGCAGGAGCAGAGGACTGGAGACTGAATTCTGAGCAGGTGCAAATATCTAAAACATTCATGTTAGCTGAAAAATAAATTAGTTAAAAAAAAAAAAAAAATCAGTGAAGCGGTACAATTATTTTTAAAGCTGATCAATTTGCACTCTCACAAAGGTTGCTTAATGTGCAGCAAGAGTGCTTATTATCTGATTAATCAGTTTCATTCCCCGGCTATATTTCTGATACTGTCCCCCTTTCTTTTTTTTTACACACCAAACTGCCTGTAGTAATCTTTTACGCTTGTTCTTGTAAACTCCTGGGCAGAGAACACCTTGCTCTTCAGAGCTGTGCAGGATCTGTTACTGCACA
Source organism: Melanocharis versteri (assembly GCA_013397845.1). Taxonomy (NCBI): domain Eukaryota; kingdom Metazoa; phylum Chordata; class Aves; order Passeriformes; family Melanocharitidae; genus Melanocharis; species Melanocharis versteri. Next base: position 247,257 of record VZTG01005746.1, on the reverse strand, counting down.
GAAGGCAGGGTAACTGCTCTGATGTTTGCTTTGCACTGTCTGCATACTTGCTTAGGAAAAATGAAAATGTCCTATGTGTAAATCCAGGAGCTTACTGTGGTTATAACTGAAGTATCAACAGCCTAATGTGAATTCTTAGTAGTCCAGCTGTGATTATAGCAGAAAGGAATAATATAGAATGTAGAATTAGTCCTAATATGAATAAAACTACCTTTTCCATACCAAATGCCATAAGTTCAAGAAGGGAAAGTATCTGATTCTGCACCCGAGATGGGGCAACCCGGGACGTACAGACAGACTGGGGGATGAGATCCTGGAAAGCAGTGCCAGGGAAAGGAACCTGGGGGTCCTGGCCAGTGGCAAGTTGAACTTGAGTCAGCAGTGCCCTGGCAGCCAGGAGGGACATCCCTGTCCTGGGGCCATCAGGACAGCAGGGCAAGGGAGGGGATTGTCCTGCTCTGCTCTGGGCTGGGGCGGCCCCACCTTGAATGCTGTGAGCAGTTTTGGGTGTCTCAGTATAGGAAAGATCTCAAGCTGTCAGAGATTGTCCACAGCAGGGCTGTGAGGATGGTGAAGGTCCTTGAAGGGAAGCTGTGTGAGGAGTGGCTGAGGGCACTGGGTCTGTTCAGCTGGAGAAGAGGAGACTGAGGAGAGACCTCAGTGCAGTTACAGCTTGCTCGTGAGGGGAAGAGGAGGGGCAGGCACTGATCTCTGCTCTGTAATGACAGAACCCCAGGGAATGACCTGAAGCTGTGTCAGGGGAGGTTTAGGTTGGATATCAGGAAAAGGTTCCTCACCCAGAGGGTGGCTGGGCACTGGACAGGCTCCCCAGGGAATGGGCACAGCACCAAGCCTGATGGAGTTCCAGGAGTGTTTGGACAATGCTCTCAGGGACATGGTGGGATTGTTGGGATTCCTGCACAGGGCTGGGATTTGGACTTGATGATTTCTGTGGGTCCCTTCCAACTCAGGATATTCTATCCTTCTGTGATTCTATGATCTACTAAAAAACCCTGTGATTGCAGCACACAAATACAAAATAAAACAAATTAGACAGTGGCCTGTTGTTAGAAAGCGCTGTTTCAGCTAAAGTACGTAAGACAAAGCCCCAGGCAAGAGAACACAAATTCAGACAAAGTGAGCCAGAGCATCCTTGCTCCTGAGATTCTGCGAATTCACTACAAAGCCTCTTACGAGCAGTAGCAATATTGTGTTTACTGGGCTACAGTGCTGCAAAGTGATATTCACAATAACTCCATGAACTACTTTATTAGATCCAGGTTGCAGAAGGACAGTAACAAAAATTGCAGTCCAAAGTTGACAAAAATTTATGACTTACGAAGTAGACGTGAAAAACCCTGGGAACACCCATCTGTAAAACGAAAGAAAGGTGGAGCCACATAGCCCAAAAAAGTTGACCTGATCAAGGACATTTTCCACGGCTATCCCACGGTCAATTCTTTCTCAGGAAGAATTTGTTCTCTGGACAACTGTTCCTTTGCATGTGATTGCCTGCAGCATTTTCTCCCAGGCTTTTGCCTAGAGGCTCCTTTTCTTGGGCAACTTTTCTCATGCAGCTGTTGCCTCAGGGACACTGTGAGGATAAGTTTTTTTAAGGCTTGTAAAGCATTCAGATGGAATAATAAGAAAGGCCAGATAAAAGTCTTAACAAACAATGCAAGCAGGATGTATCAGGCCTATGGAATCAGCTTTCAGGAATATATTTGTGAGAGACAGAGCTTGTGTTTCCCTGAACTGCTCAGCATTAAAATTTGCCACTGTATAATCAGTTCTACACGCTGACAATTGAGGAGCTAAATGCTTTGGGGAGAGCATGATAACTAACCAGTGAATCACTTATTTACAAATGCTTTCTTCCTCTTGAGTGGCTGCAAGGTTGATTGATCTGAGACTCTCCATCAGACAGTGAGATAAACCTACAATCACTATGTGTTGCTCCAAAGCCTGTCAAAGCCAACGAATCTCTTAATTGACTTCCTGGGGCTTTGGAATAGCCTCTACTTCTGTAATCTCTAGAAGCTGTCCAGAGACACACTTGGTAACTTTTTTTGTCTCTATTACTCATCAACAAGAAAGAGGAGAGTCACTGAGAAACCTTGTGTTTTTCCATTGTACACCGACCCAACTGAGATGCAGGGCTGCCTGGGGCATACTGGAGACAGAAGTGGCGATGAAAACGTGGCAATGGCTGAACAGTTCCAGTGTGAATTTTCAAAGATGAAACAGAAAATAAGTCGGGGAAGCTGAGGAAAAAAAAAATTTAAAGAAAACATGTGCAACTTTAGATGGTCAAACAGGTAGTTCCAGATGTGACACAAAAGACGTTGCATAGTGCAAAGACTGACTTTTCAAATTAATTATCTTTTCCTGATCTAATAATCTCAAAAAGTTTCGTTCTGTCTCTGTACCCTCTCATTGCTTTGCTTTGAGCCATATCTTATCCTTTTCCTGTAAGTTTATTTTTCGGAGGTTTTTGTTTGTTTGTTTGCTTTTAGGTATCATATTTTTTCCACTTTTTTTCTGAAGTGAAAATAGTGAATTTCCAAAGGAAATGACTACTTGATATTAAACTACCTGAATAATAAAAGGTGTTTACATAATATCACAGCAAGATGTGTAAATATTAAATAGGAAAAATAAAAAACAAAAAAAAAAGAAAAATTATCCTGGGACTGAGGCAGCTTATAAAAGGTTGTATCACTTTGGAAATCAAGTAGATGGACTCATGCCATCCTGCAGAATGAATGGATCAGGGCCATGATAGAAAATTTATTTTCTTGAAAAAGAAAGAAGCTCTGTGAGCTTAGATGTATAGATAATCTTTAACCTCATAGACCTTGAAAGACCATTTTGAAACCTCATTTCCTTCCTTCTTTGTATTCATAGGATGTTTGAAGAGGCTATTCAGTGCTGATCACTGTTTCATTCTTTAAAATTAAACCTTATGTTTTCAATATTACTTGTCATTATTGGACAGGACAGACCTTCTCAGGACTTACACAGGTGATGGTTGAAGCCTAAAATTTTTCCAGGTGTGGATGAAATTAACCCTGTGAGGTAATCTATAACTTCCCATGGATTCTGCTCATGGATGTCATTTGATACAAATAAGAAGGAAGAATTTTTCACTAAATCTCACGGAATGTGCTGCTGGCAGACTTGGCAGGCATTAGTAATGAAAAGAAGAAGAAGTTATCTAAGACATTAGGCGCTTATTAGTCTTGGAACTATAAGGTCCAGCTATATTAACTCCTGCTGGTGACCACTACTAATTATGTTATTACCTAATTCCAGTAGCACCACAGCAACTGCTCTCATCTGTCATTTTCTGATAGGCGGGTTGGTGAACTGTTTATGTAAGTTGATTAATAATAAGCTATTCAGAGCAGTTCCAGTTTTAATTTTAGTTGGTCATGTCTAATCATCACTAAACTTAATAAAAGATGGACTTTGTAATGGGAAAAAAAGACTTTGAAAATTGCAACCTCAATAAAAATATATCAGTACAATTAGGTCAGCTTCTGAATCTTCAGTGATAATTGAAGTGTTCTAAAGTTAACAGTGCTAAAACAGTGTGAAGAAGAAGATAGTGCAGAAAAAGGGGCTCTGAGCTTCTTTAATGTATTGTTAGATCTTTTGTGGGGATGACTGAGGAGGAGGCAGAAAGCATCAATCAAAATCCATGTATTTTGAGGTTATAGAGATCAAATAAAATAAAATCAAGTGATACTTCAAAACGAGATGCTATGGGTTAAGAAGCTCCTGGCAAAGCACTATTTCTTAATAACTATGTGTGAGGTTGTAGACAAGACAGGCCCCACCCCCAGCTTTTTTAGATTGTTTGTGGTTTTTTGACCAGCTATTCGATCATGCAGTCTAGACACAGCTTATCTGGCATGAGAAATACTCCTTTTCCTGTTGCAGCAATTGATTTATTCATAATAATTTGTTCATATCTTAATGTTCTAGAAAGTACTGAGATGTGAAAGATCTGAAGGAATTATTTTATTCCTCACCCCACCCTCCCAGGCAATTACACACTGAAGCATGCAACACCCTTCCTCATATTTCATGCTTTTGTTGCTTGTATACCCAAATCTTCTCGTCTCGAAGGAAGGTGCAAACTTAACTGAAATGCGGTTGCTATGTGCACCCAAACAAAGGATTTACAATTGTTTTGTATTTAGCACTCAGTAATTATGAAATCATTCTCTATTCAGTGCCGCTGTTATTCTGTTGTTGATGAGTGCACATTGTTATTTAAATCCAGTCTGTCTTAGAAGGTGTAAGTTCAAAGATATTGTTAACTTTGGAGAAAATGTTTCTTGTTCAGCACTTGAAGAAAAATATCGCCGTAGTTTAAGGTTCTCAGCTCCCACATGGATTGCTTATTTCATGTGCTCTCAAATAATTTGTCAAAAGGTTTGAGCAAAAAATTCATTACATGATCTCCTATTTAAGTAGGGAAAAAAGGCTAATTATGAGTAGCTGACTTTTAATTCTCTTTATCTGAGCACATTCTCCACCGCTTATTCCATACCACTTATGTCATGCTCAGGCTCCACTCCAGCCAGTACATCCTCATTAACCACACGCTCCCCTTCCCATTCTTTGATTGTAATCCACCGATACTGATGCCTTTTTTGGGCTTACCTAAAAACAGAGGCCACACAAAATGAAGTGAAAAAAAAGCAGTTTTATTTATTGAAGTGCCTTCAGGTACATTTTGGGCAGATGAAGCCCCCCAGGGGTTACACCCAAACTGGACCATGGTCACGGGTTTTCACACTTTTATGAGTCTGGTCCATTTGCATATTGGGGGTTCATCTTCCAATTACAGCTTCAGGTAATGAAGTCATTTACCCCAAATTTGCTTCCCCCCAGTTCACTTTTGTTTACATTTCTTGGGGCTTGAGACAGTGAGGTGTTCTTGATTCCCAGGCCTGGAGAGGAATTGTTTTGTCTGACCAAAATGGGAAAGCAGCAGCTGACACTGTACATAGAGTTTATACACTAAAGAACTGCAGGATTACAAATACATGAAAAATATACAAGCTAAAATCCTAAGGCATCAATATCATTCCACTAGTCTACGGACCAGCCCTGCAAAATATCTGCAAAATGTTCATTGAGTTTGTTTAGTGTTTATTCCATGACCTAAGGCTCCATCTGTCCTAGTTGTCGCTCAGGACAGGAGGTGTGGTGTGCTGTGGTGTGTGGGGTCACTGAGCACCAAGGCCAGGCTCAGCCTGGGTCACTGCTGCACTTGCACTGTTTAAATTAAGGCTTCTCCTCCACTGATTTGTGTGCCTCCTGTTATAGCATTTACTACAACATGCAACTCAAATCCTGGGTTACAATTTAAAGGTGTTTCCGTTGCAATCTCCACCCCTGGTCCCTTCGGACCAGACCATCTGGTTTAACATTCATAAGATCTCTCCCTTTCCCCCTGCTCTGGCCTGAACTACTCCACAGACTGCAGACCCTTAAGGTTGCTCCTGCTCCAAGTGGGGTCTGAACCACGAGCCACAGTCTGGTCAGGGGTTTACCTGAGGCTCACACGTTCCAGAGTGGCCTGATGGGCCACAGGTGGCGTGGGGTGTCCTGCTCACACGTCACGGGTCACAGCACTTCCACTCGAGCTCACACTGGGGCTCCATCCTGCCCAGCACAGCAGCACAGACACAGCAGAGGTGCCCTGGCCCTCTGCCAGCCCAGGCACATCACCACTGCTGCTGTCAGGACGTTCCCAGGCACAGCAGAGGAAGGGGACGAGCAGCACAGCTCTACAGTGACCAGTGAGAGCAGAAAATAGTCACTAACGAGCACGAGACCCTGACAAACGGGAAGGAAGCTGCTTGGCAAGCACAGCAGCCTGCCAACTGATCGCTAAACAGCATTAACAGATACAAATCCTATCCAGCACTTCCCAATCACATCTGTCATTACCTCAGACACTTTGGGGCACCAAAGAACTGTCGTGGTTTAACCCCAGCCAGCAAGCAGACCCCATGCAGTTTTTGCTCCCCTCTTCCATCAAATGGGATGTGGGTGAAAATCAGCAAAAAAAAAGGTAAAATTTGTGGGCTGAGATAAAGGCAGTTAAACAGGAGAGAAAAGGAAGGGACAATGATAATAATAAACAATTTAAAAAGAAAAAAGAAGATTAAATGGCTAGAACATGAAACAAAAAATGCACAATGCATTTGCTTACCAGCTGTTGATCAGTTCCCAGCCATCAGCCCCTGGCCAACTTCCCCCCCAGTTTATACCCTCAGCATGATGCCACAGGGTGTGGAGCATCTCTTTGCCCAGCTTGGGACAGCTGTCCCAGCTGTGTCTCTTTCCAACTCCTCGTGCCCTCTCAGCCTCCTCACAGGATGAGAAGCTGGAGAATTCTTGACCACTGCTTAACTACAACTACAACACCACTGTGTTATCAACATCACCCTCATCCCAAACCCAAACCACAGCACTGTACCAGCTGCTGGGAAGAAAATTATCTCAGCTGAAACCAGGACACTAGTTTCCCTCTTGCTAGGATAAGAGGATTTTTGGATCTTTCTAAGCATTTCTAGGCTACAATTCATCAAGCTTGAGATGATTTGCTCAGTCATGTTACCTATCTCTAGGAAACCTATTTCATGGTTTATTTACATGACAAAACTAGACTGATCCTCTAAAATTCATAAGGCAAATAAATTCCCCTCAAGCTAACATAATGACTTATCAAGAGATGTTAAAAGTGGTATTTTTTTAAAGAATTGAGATTAAACAGTTGTGGTATGGAGTTACTTGTGATACTAAGAAACTGATTTGCATTTTTACATAAACCCACATTGTATCAGAACTTCCTCATGAAAACCCATTTATCTGTCTCCTGTCACTTCCTCTTATATCTTACACTCAGATTCTCAAGGGCAAGATTGCCATTTGTCTTACCACAATACCCTTGTGATTTAAAACTTCCCCTGGTGTCATCATCCAAATAATGATACCTCAAGAAATCATAATCCCTGAAAATTTTTCTGGTATTGGTTTCCCTCCCTTTATTTCTTGCAACTAAAGCTAAATCTATACTTTTACACATGATAATTTATTCATATCTCATGCATTTTCAATCTGTTACATAGCCTGTACTCCTTTTCTTCTTTTTTTTTTTTTTCTTTTTATTATGACAATGACAAAGGCTGTGAATAGAAAGTTGTAAAGCAGCTAGTGTGATAAAAGGGAAACATTCCTGTAGTCTAGGTGGGGAGGAAGCAATTCCTGCTTTCTCTGGCAAACTACATTAGCTCTTCTCCCCCTTAATGCTGCAACACCACTGAGCAGATCCCTGACACAAAGGCTGCATTACCCACTGATGGAAGAAGCAGCTATTACTGGTCCGTGCTGCTGCCCAGGGGCAGCTATAATTTCACTCTGTGTGTGTGTGTGTGTTTCACCTGCAGCCTCTCTGAGGGGCTCATCTGTATGCAGCCAGGCTGAGAGCCGGGCCAGCTCACATCCTGCCCCCGTCCACGGCGTGTCACGGTGCCAGCACCTAGGAAAGGCATTAATATTTATGGGGAGCCAGCACAAAGAAATCAAAGCATCTCTGTCTGCCTCTCGATTTCTTCCACTCCTCATAAATTTAATTTTGGAGGAAATTTTGGAGGGGTAAACCCTGCGCCGGTAACAGCGAGGTGGGAATGCGCGTGTGTGATACTCAACTGCAATTGAGAAAATTCATGCTGATTTTTGCTTCAGTGAATTCAGGATTTCCCTCCATCTTTTCAAAATTTAACACATTTTAACTTTTTTTCTAATTAAAAAAAAAAAAAAAANTAGTTTTGTTGTAATTAAAAAAAAAAAAAAAAAAAAAAAAAAAAAGCTTTTCTCATCATCAGGCTTTTTTTTTTGTTTTTAATGAGGAGGTACAAGGATACCCTTTCTTCCAAAGTGTGGAGATCAGTCGAGGAGAACCAGGTTATCAGTGTCCATATGTTTGTAGTGCCATTTCCACACATGAAACCAACCCAGAGCTTCACAGTAAATCATCATTTCCTCCTTCCCTCACCGGGAAGTACAGAATGGCCAAGAGTTGTGTGTCAGTGCTCAGCATACTTCCTCCTCCATCTCCCTCTTCACTCTGAGTTCTCTGCAGAAGAGGCTGGAGTTGATATGTTTCCTGTGGGTAAATGGAATTCATACAATTCCCAGTGTAGGATGTCTGAGCCACAATCTAACAACTGAACTCTGTGAGGCTGTAGCTTTACCCACCCGAGCCCGTCTAAGTACCCTTTCTTTTTTTTCTTTTTCTTTTTTTTTTTTTGTAAACAAATCTCTTGCACCATCAAGGCTGTGACCTCCCTGTGCTCTGGGGGTTCTGAGGGGCTAAAGAACCACCAAAACTCTTAAGCTGAGCAAACAATCTCCTGTAGACAGCTGCACTGCTACATCAGGAACAGTCATGTTTCCTGAAAGGAATTACTTGCTCACCCAGCCAACACAGTGAGGTTTTAGAAATTGAGTTCAAGTCCTTTGCCCCATCTCTGTGTCCCTGAATCCCTTTCTGCCCTGTGTCTAATGAGTGGCAAATTCTGCAAAGCAAGGATTGTCTCTTGCCTTGTGACGGCCACAGCGTGTAAAAGGCTTTCAAAAAATGATGAATATTGTTTGTTGTAAGGAAATGGGATAGTTATGCTCTGCCTGCCAATAAATAAAGGTGAGCAGGCAGGCTTCTCTTCCCCTAAATGTGGTCATCCCCTCACATCCAGTCACATAACAAGGCACGAGGCCTGCACTGCATCTTGTGGCAACTCCTTTATTCCTTTTTTATTTTTCTGTGGGAAGGGAATGGGCAAAGCTGTATATGCCACATACATACTTCTGGTTGCCATATAGAGTGGAAAATTCTCAATGGCTTGGAGTATTAGAAAATAACCCGGACAGGTGGGCAGAGCTGTGGTAGGCACCAGGAACTGGGGCCAAGGAAGGTTGCCAAGACCCTGCTTCTGTGTCCAGAGAAAAAAGTCTATTTCAATAGTTTCCTGGTCAGGTACCTTTTGAAGCCCTGGCAGGGGAGGCTCAGAATGGACATTAGGAAGCATTCCTCTAACTCAAAAAGGGTGGTTGAAAACTGCAACAGACTTCCTAGAGAGTTGCTCAGCGTCCTAAACCTGTCAGTGCTTAAGAGGCATCTGGACAATGCCTTTAAGAACATGCCTTAACCTGGTCAGCTCTGAATTGGTCAAGCAGTGGGATTACATGATCATTGCTGGTACTTTCCAACTGAAAATATCCTATTCTTCTCTTCCTTCTTTCCTTAGTCAAAGCATTCAGTTATTCCCAAGATCTCATAAGGGTTTAGGCAAAGGCAAAGGTTTTTCTGCTTTCTGCAGGAAAAGTCTCAGATTTCAGCGCAGATACTTCCAGGTGATCCCCAGAGCCGTAAATCTCTTCCAAGTAAAACTGTCTGTGCAAGCCATAGGATTGTTTAAAAAGGGGTTTGCCTGATTCACAGAGTTCAGCCCTTGACTGTCTGTCAAGACTACCACGACAACAAAAGGCTCAGAAACATTATGGTCCTAGAGCTGTCAGCCCTGAATCCCCTGAGCTGCTTGACTTCACCTAAGGAATTCCTCATTTAATGTGTGCATGCACATTACTCCTTCAACTTCATTTCCAGGCTCTTGGGTCTCAGACTGGCTCCCATTTGTGACATAGTTTACCATTTCATCTGTACAAATCCTTCTTAAAATCTTCTCAGCTTAGTTACAAAACCTAGTGCGCTTCATCTTCATGCTAAAAGGACTGAAAATTTATAAACAGAGTTCTCTACCCCTCATGTATATAACACACCTGAATGACTAATAGTTTCCAGTGATGCACTGGGATATTTTTTAATTTATATTAATATTTTGTTTCTGTTTTCTGATGGTTTCTATTGCCTTGGAGGATGAAAGGAAAGGCAAACCAGCCAATCTGTTCAAGGACAGGGCACCTTCCACACCAGTAGACATTGACTAGGATGATGAAGTCTTGAACTTCTCAATGCTCACATCCAAAATATCTGGTTTATTTAGCAGCCCTCTGCCCTTAATACCCTAAACCATACTTCACAATATGGTTTAGTGGCCATGGTGATGTTTGCTTGAAGGTTGGACTTGATGATCTCGGAGGTCTTTTCCAATCTTAAGGATTCTATGATTCTATTTTATTCTATTTATTTCTCCAGCTAAACGTAAAGCCTGTTGACCAACAGTGCTATGTGGCTGCTGTTTGACTGCCCCCACAGCTCTGCTGGAAGCAAGAGTGAGCTGACTCAGGGTTTTTTTCCATGAAGTCAAAGGTTTGGAGCAAAGATCTGCATGTAGTTATGTATTTTAACTATGGATAGCACCTGCTGACATGAACCCTGCTTTTAATTTGCTACCGTCACAGGAATAAGTATTTTATAATGATGCTATCAGCAGCAATTCGAGCTTATATGCCCCTGGAACAAAAAAGTTGGCTCATCTTCTTTTCGGGGTCTCTAGCTCACTGTTCTCTAACACTGTCAGCTTTACTCCCCAAAAATCAGTCTTCCCTGAGAACAGACCATGTCTGTTATTTTGGAAGGATAATAAAATATGAAACCAGTGCCACAACTTCTGTGATGATTTAATTCTGTGTTACTTACATGTCAACATAATGTTCTTTTTTTCTAAACAAAGTATTACAAATGCATTATGGCTCTGCATACACACTTGGTAGCCCTGGGCAATAGTCATTTAACTTGTTTACCACATTAAATTGCTTTGTTTTCTCTACCTTTCCTAATTTAGGGCAGTAAACATACCAAAATTTAGTAATGAAACAAGCTTACATCAATTTGCAAATCCAGGCATGGGAAGAAAGGGCTTAAAAAAATTAAAAGCTAGTTAATTCCATTGCTCCCTTTCCTGCTGTAGCAATAAACCGTAAACCTTCATGAAAGTTAACATTTACTCTAGCTAGGTAGTAAAACAGCAATATCATATTTGCTAGATTAGTCATACATTTCCTCCCTTGGAGGGAAAAGTGTGATATTACCCTCAGCCGATTCATAAAAATAAGAAAGATAATTAATGAAAATATTTATGAGAGTGATAACTCATAAAAAATATAGATTAAATAAGCTTGAGCCCAGATAAATGTTGAGTAATATGGAATCCACATCACAAAACTATTGTATGTTTACACATTTGACAGCATGTGCTTCAAAGAGATACTTGAGATTAATCGAGCATGTAAAGTGTACAAGCTTCTCAAAACAGTGTTCTCCAGTCAAAGGCTGACATGTCCTGATAAAGCCAAAACCAGCATCAACCACATTTAAATGTACCTTATGCTAGAAGCAGACAGTGATGTAAAACTTACTAATATACTGGTAGCAATTACTATTAATTATCAATGATATAATTCCTGGATTAATGTCTGTTTATTCAGATAAAAAAAACAAAACAAAACAAAACAAAACCTGATAGGTATTCACCTGTAAATGATGGTTTTACTTCGTTATTTGATTGCACAGCAGAGTCATTTTTAACTGTGCTTCCTGTAACAACAGAGTCCAAACAAGGAGATAAATCCCTAAGTATAATTTATCTCCAGAAAACACCAAAGAAATAATGATACAAATCTACATACATATACATATTTCTTAATTTACAATCAGGAAATCATCATGATTATTTAAGAAGGTTTTCTAGTCGGCAAAGAAAGAGTGGCCAAGTGGTTAGTGGAAAAAAATTGTAGTAACAGGAAAACACCCGTTTCTTGAAAAGGCTTGTAGACACTCACTTCTTTTTCTTTTTTATATTGTTCAGATTTGGTCTCAAATACTGCTACATTGTTTTTCTTTACTGTTGTTCCATCCAAGTTTCAAGTGATTATTTGCTTTGAGGTATTACTGGCTTATTGCAAGTATGAGAAAAAATAACATTAATGCTAATAACAGCAGCAGTAGCAGTTACAATATTGTTTATTCACAGGTTTTTAATTGTTTTTAAATTGTTTTTTAATTTTTATTATTATTTGTTATTTCTTTTTCACTGTGAGGATTGCCAAACACTGGCACAGGTTGCCCAAGGAGGTTGTAGAGTCTCCGTCATTAAAATTATTCGAAGCCTGAATGAATGCAGCCCTGAGCAACCTGCTATTGAGCAAAGGTTCAGAACTAGGTGGTCTTCAGCGATCTTCCTATTATAGAGTGATAGAATTACAGAATATTCCTAGTTGGAATGGACCTACAAGGATCATCAAGGTTCAAGTCCTGGTTTTTGCACAGGACAGCACCAACAATCAAACCGTGTGCCAGAGAGTGTTGTCTCACCACAGCCATTGTGAGAATTCAGATTTATATTTCCAGATGCTCTGTCCTGGAAATCTGACTGATTTTGCTGATGGAAAATTGTAGATGAAGAAGTATGAACCTGGAAAGGATATGGTTAAGTAATATTTGTTCTCGTTTCTCGTTACAGCATGGATCTTGGCGGGACTTAAAGGATGGCAAGTAGTCAGCCAAGAAGTCCTGGACTCCTCACACTGACAGTCATGCCACCTTGATCTGCTGCCACTTTTTAAGGAAAAGGAAAAAGAAATAAAATCAGGAAAACAGCTTGACATCCAGGAAGTCCTTTGGGTGGTTGTTTGTTGTTGTTGTATTTGTTTGTTTGTTTGTTTGTTTGTTTGTTTGTTTGTTTGTTTGTTTGTTTGTTTGTTTGAAGTACTACAATTTTGTAAGCTGAATTCAGAAGGGCAGAGTCTCGGAAAAGTACACCCGAGCCACAAAGGGAGGGTTTCAGTTGCCTAAGTATGGGTGTGTGCTGCTGTTTTAGGCAGGGGAAATATTTCAATCATCTCTTGCTGCAGCTCCAGGGGAGCCTGGGTCTCCTGTGATTCTGTGTTAAATAAATTACACATATGCAAAAATCTTGAATGTTATCTGGCATCTCTATTGGTACAAGATGTGTATTTACCTGATTGGGATTCAGTTCTCTTGCACTCGCAGCCATTTTTACTTTTGTGTAGCTGTATCAGCAGTGGACAGATTTATCACATTCTTTTACACAGCCATGGAAAGGCATCTTTTTTACCAAACTGTAAATAACTTCACCAAGTCAATGAGATCTGCTAACAGCTTGCTTTCTGTATGCACATTCACACACTACTTTACATAATTATTTCATGAAAATTTTGTCTCTAATGTCTTAAAAATCCCCAGCTCTCCTTAGCTGCTAACAATGTTGCCTGCCTATATCTTCGATAAGTGGAGTAATATCAAATAGATGATCTGCGTAACAGGACATGACAGCAGCCTCGAAAAGGCAGAAAGAAAAGCAAATAAAGACCAAGCAGTCTCCCACCTTTCAGACCCAATTCCCGATCCCGGGGTTTAGCTTTGTTATTTCTTCTAATCTGTTTGAAGAAACCACTCCTGGGCAGGGCATTCTTATTGCAGGGATCATTAATTCGAAGAGAGGCAAACGAAAAATAGGGAATTTGTATTTCAGTCACAAAATGGATCAAAGGAAACTTTCCTAGGGCAAGGTGCTGTTGTCAAGATTGTCCTGAAGAAAGGAAAATCATTACAGAGGATTATCTATAACAGTGTTCTCAACCTCTCTTTCAGCTTCTCTACCCCAAGGCAGAAATACAGTGTGACTGATTATGATTACCACACACGCACACAAAGACTCGCTCTTCCACAGATATATTTTTGCACGTGTCTTTAGTGTGACGTTATTCCTAAAAATAGACCTGCCACGTACATATGCACTCACATATGCTCAACCTTAGGATGATGATTACCATTATAATAATTATAATAGTAATAATAACAATAGCAACAACAAAACAACAACAACAACAACAACAATAATAATAATAATAATAATAATAATAATAATAATAATAATAATAATAATAATAATAATAATAATAATAATAATAATAATAATAATAATAATAATAATAATAATAATAATAATAATAATAATAATAATAATAATAATAATAATAATCTCTTTGAGCTCTCTGGCAGTGTGACTCAAAACATAGGGAAAAGTGAATGATCTGTTTGGAGAACGATGTGGCAGGAGATTTGTTGCATGTTTCTTCCTCAGTTACTGCTCACTGGAGCTTCTCAAAGGTCACCATTTTAACTTGATTTTTCTGGTGAAACATTGATCCTTTCGCTACCAATTATCCCTAGATGTGACATGACTGGTGAAAACATATCTTTTATTAACTTGGAGCACCCTCGCTTGGGTAGTGGGACCCTACCAACACCTACACTGCCCAGTAATGGATCCCATTCTCAAGGCTCCATAACTCTGCAGCAGTTTGCACCTGTGCAGCTAAATCTGCTTTCTCCCCAGAGACCTACGTGGCCTGGCACTTGCTGCCTCCTGGGAACAGCGTTTTGTCATGCTACACACATTTCTGAATGCCTGGGATAAATTGTCCTGGACTGAAGACAAGCAGGAAGTATGCCAAGAATTGACTGCTATGATTTAAACATAGTTGAATACAGCAGAGTTCTCAGGACTAAATTGAGATCCTGTTTATAATTCTAGGGTGTGTACAGCTCCTGGGGAAGGGCATCATGTTAAGATGATGGACAAAGTTCCTTCTGTGGTCTTGCTTTCTGTGGCAGGTGTAAAGATCCTATTATTAAAACCATGAAAGAGAGCCCCCAAATTAAGGTGCAAACAAGAAGACCACAACAGAAATTTTACAAAGAATATATTTCATTGCAGAGGATTCAGCGTTTGTTTTCATAACATTTCAGCCTCAGCTAAAAGATGTTGGAGGTGATGTTATGATCATCCATAACACTAACCTCAATACACTCATCTCATACACTGATCTCAAGGTTAGGCATGAAAGAGGTGAAATCACATGCAGGACAAGAAAAGAGAAGTCTTATTTCTTATTTTCCATCTTGTACACCAGGTTTGGTGGGGGAGGGCAGCAAAGGACTTTTCCTTACTTATTTTTCAATTATGAGAATTGGCGTAATGATACCTTCCTGACAGTCTTTGCATAAATGTTTTCTATAGATTCATTTTAGTTCCTTTAGTAGATGATTTGAATGATAGGGAAGAGTATTTTGTGGCGCATTTTTTATGACATTTCTTAAATGGATCCTAAGCCACGTTCCAAAACAAAAAATTCCTTCTAAAATGATCATCAAGAAGAAATCCAAAGAAAAGTGAAGGTTATCAACTTCCAGGCTAACTAAGAAAAGGAAAAATTTGCTAACAGTAAATCTAGTGACAAAAATAGAAGGATATATAACACAAAAAATTATATTAGAACCAGAGGACTGCAACATGTTCCCTGTGAGGAAAGGCTGAGATAGTTGGAGTTGTTCAGCCTGATGAAGACAAGGCTCTGGGAAGATCTTGTAGGCACCTATTAATAATTAAAGGAACATTATAAGAAGGGCTGGGAAGAGACATTTTAGCAAGGCCTGAAGTGATGTGACAAGGGGAAGTGGTTTTGAACTAAAGGAGGGGATATATATTGCATGTATATTGGATATATAATGGATATATTTTGGATTTATATTGGACATATACTGGATATAAGGAAAAAAATTCTTGACAGTGAGGGTGATGAGGCCCTGGCACAGGCTGCCCAGAGAAGCTGTGGATTCTCCACCCCTGGAAGTATTCAGGGCCAGGTTGGACAGGGCTTGGAGCAAACTGAGATAGTGGAAGGTGTCCCTGCCCACGGCAGGTGTTGGAACAAGGTGATCCCATCCAACTCAAACTATTCTGTAATTCTGTGAAACCCTAGCACGATGTACCATAATATAAATGAATTTTGCCAGACAAACACAAGCAGAATTTTTACGTGACCAAATATTACGACTGGATCACAGAAATACCGAGAATTGGTTGTGTTCTGCTGTGGATTAGGGAGCTCAGTGCTTAGGCCAGTGCTTAAAATACCTCTCTAGCCTTTCTGTGGCATGAATCCCCTTTGGAGAGGTGCTATCCTAGAGATGAAAAAGGCAGAATGAAACGAAGTTGCCATCACAGCATGCTTGAGAGAGCTCGGTTCACTGGGATTACAGACACGACACACTCCTGTGTTTCTCTTGGAAGGCAGACAGCTGTGCGTGGCCATAGAGGCACAGCAGATGCCAAATGCCAATTGTTAAACCCTAGTGGTTACTTTAATTGCCCCTTTCCACCAATTTGAGATTTTGCAATGGTAGGAAAGCCACAGAGGTTGCTGTCACTCAAGTTCTCTGAACCTCCAGCTCTGAGAGGAAAATAATAAAAAAATAATGTATTAAAAATGACACAAAAATCCCCCCAAAAAACCCAAATAAACAAAAAAAAGTCCACTTGTGACAAGCCTGTAAACAAGAATATAAAGGGAAGGGAGAAAAGGAGTTGACTCAGTCGCAGACTCGAGGTTTTACCTGAAAGTTCCATAGGGCAGCTGTGAGTGTTTTATGAGAGACAGGATCCTCAGCAGCAAAGTTACAGCATGACGGACTCTGACATTTCGCAAAACTGTAAAACGTGTCAGTAGCTTTAACAAGCAGGAATGCTTTGACCTCCTGAGGTTCCTGTCCAATTTAGCCATTGCAACTCTTCGATTCGCACAATTAATGGTTACATTCAGCCGAGGGAGGGAAGGAAAAGGGTGACAGGAAATGTCGCCCTAAAACCAAGACAGCATTCCTTCTCCTTTTTTTTTTTTTTCTGTGCCAGCTCCATTATCAGATTTTCCTCCTAATTCTTCACTGTGTGTTAGACATTGTCACTGCTTTAATTTTCCCTTGGCATTTATATTTGCAAGACTCTTGCTCTGTAAATATGGATTAATGGAATAATTCCAAGGGATTCTGATCCTTTGACTAAACAATCATAAGGTTATTTTGCAGACTTTTTCTTTTACATTTGCTAGCACTAACACAGCACCCACATTAGACTGGTTGGTTGGTTATTTCTTCCACTTTGAGGATAATCCTGCTCTATCGGCAATTTAGGGATCATCACTTTTCTCCAGAAGATAAAAAAGTCTCTTTGAGACCTTGCACATCCAAAAAGCAAGAGCAGACACATGGGGGGCTTAAGCCATGCTTGGAGGATGGGTGTTGCTAGTTATCAGTAAAAGGTGCCAATTTAAGAGAGCACTACAGAGTCATTTCTTTTCCTCACATTGATACAAAACAGATAAGACATTATAAAAACAAAAGAGTGCTCCTTCCTTGTCTTCTGTAACATCTGCATTTCCACGAGATAAGGAAGGAAAAGCTCTCTAGGCAGCTTGAAGTTTTAAATGAGAGCCTGTTGGTCAAACAGCAGCACGTGCTGCCGAGGCAGGTCCCACCCATGCAGACTTTCACTCCTGCTCAGCTATGAGAAAGAAAATTCAGATCTCACCTAGGGATCAAAAGAAGATTTACCAACCAGATCTTCCTCCCTGGCAGTGCAGGATACCACACACTTGTTCCAGATTTGTCCCATTTACAAAGGCAATTATTAGTCATATAATGCTAATTCCATTGAACTCCCGAGTGCATATTTCTTCCTGGGATTTTCTAGATATAAGCAGAGAGACTCAGCCATGGAATTCCCTCTCCTGGGCTGCTGTAGATGTAAAAAGCTGACAAGGGATCAGGAGGAGACTGGGCAAGTTTGCAAGAAGAAAATCTGAGCCCATACAGTAAATGTATGGAGAGCACTCCTGTCTCAGAAAGATTTAGCATCCTGTTAATAAACATCTGGGAGAGAGATCAGAGCTGGAATCACACATGCTTGCCCTGACATTGCACTTTTTCATTGGCATCCATATTTGACTGCTGTTTGGAGATATTAGAAGGATCTCTGCCTCACTCTAGCTGGTCTTACATTTTTATGTTCTTAGAGATCCTTAAATATGCTCTTTCAAAATGTCCCTCTCCTTTCCCTGCGTGAGGACTGGGGGCAGTTAGAGAGTGGAGACGTCCCAGAGATTGCTTCAGGTGCCATGACAGGGAAGAGGAATTGCATGGGGAAAATTAACAACAGAAAAAAATAAGATTAAAGATATGTGACAAGTCTGGGAAAGGTGTAAAATACTTGAGAGTGGAGATGTAAATGAAATCATATAGAACTTGTAGCTGAGCACAAATTCTAGAAAGAAAGGAAATCAGTCTAATGTCAAATGTCAGGCTTATACTTCCAGACTCACTTAAATTATTGTTTCCCAAAACATTCGCAGATATATATCTTTTCTTTTGAAGGCTCCTCATAACTCAGTGAGATAGATTAGAAGATCATAAATGCTTGGAGGATGGGGCTGTACCTCCCTGTTTGCTCATACAAGAGTTAGCAATAGGGATCATTTCTCAATCTGAACAATTCCTAGTACACACATTATTACATCTTTTTTGTCATGTTCTTCTGTCAAGCTTGCAGATATTTTTCTCTCAGAAAATCTGCACATTAACACCTTCCATATCCTACACTGTAAGAAAATACAGCAGCAAAAACATCTCTTAAAAAAATTCCACTCTTCCTTTTACCTGAATATGGATGCTAAAACTCAGTTCATTGCTCATCTGTGGGTCTCCATCTCTGTACAGAAAGTGAGTATTGGGGCCAGATTGCATTTCTTCAAATATATATAGGTGGTAACTAGAGGTGAGGTTGACTCCAGCATTCACTCAGTCACTGCAAGAAAACAATTTTTCCATGTCTTGGAGTAAAGTGCCTAACCTGTGAGTCTTCACACCAATTCTATTTTCTCAGAATAAATATGTGAGGAAACAGTTATTTTGTTTTTCCTTCCAGATCATAACTGATGATGTAATCTTTCTACTGCCACAGAGCAATGCTGGTTAATTTTCAGTAGTTTGATATAAATATCATATGAATAGAACTATACGATGAATCAGATGCTGACAGCTGAGATCCTTCTATTTTGTCCATTTCTGTCCAATCACAAAGAAATTTATATCCTTCTTCTCAGAGCTGGACAGTAGCTTCAAAATATAATACATAAATAATTAAAATTATACCTAAAAATGGTGGGGGGTTGTTTAATGTATTGTGGTTTTTTCAATATATGAATTGGGATTTATTCTTTACTAGGTCATGCTATTCCGTAAAAGGAAGCCCCAGAAATATGACTGCATTAATAATATATTTTTATTTTTGTCTCCCTTACAAGGCATATTAAAGGCAAATGCTGGGAGTTATGATATAACCCTTGCAAGAGAAATAAGTATCACAGCACTGATCTTATAGATGGGGAAATTAGGTCATGAGGGATATAAGGGCTGTATCGTGGGGACATAAATTTCTCTGCGTCACACACCCTCCACAAACTCTATGAAGGAGGTATTTGAAGCTCTAAGACTTCTGTATTGACTGGCGTGGGACTTGACTGGAATATCGATGGTCTGCACATATCCCAGACTACTTCCTCAAAATCATGAGAGGAATCCAAGATACAGTTTGCCAAGGCGTATGTTTTTAACCGATGTGAATGCTAGGAAAATATTTTCCATTTAGAAACCAAAAGCAATTTCTGAATATTGCTTGTATTGCGTGAATTTTATAGCTTAAGCTTATTTTTATATTTGCCCTAGGTTACTACAAGGCGCATACAAATTTGGCACTTCTCCCTTTCTGCTCCCTGATTCATCTTTTCCTATGACATTGTGTTGTGCCTGTCTTGTGCTCTATTTCACAGACATCAGACATGCAGGTGGATCCTAAGAGGAAATTGTTCCTTTCAGATTTACAAAGAAAAAAAAAAATTAAAAAAAAAAAAAAATAAAATTAGATTAGCAATGTTCTTCCTTTTATCTGAGATTCACCTCACCTAACTTGGACATATAAAAATTAGATATTTCATTAAGGTAGTCACCTAAATTTCCTCTCTAATGAAAGGAGAGAAAAAGGTCTCTTCAGAGAATGATTCATCACACACATATTAAACACCTATTTTAGGGCAGGATTAATTCCTCTCTGGTGATACCATGCTCTCTCCCATGGCTGTGAGGACAGTTTAAATAATGGGCTATGACCAGAAATACATAGTTTTAACAGGCTAGAGTTAGACAAGATAAATGTAAGTCAATTTTTTTTAAAATTTTTTTCATCATTGTGTTAAGTCCTATATGAGCATAGTAAAAAATGAAGTTATCATTTAACACTTGATACAAAAAATGGCACAGAGAGCACTAATTATTTGCTCAGGAAGCATTGGTGATGCAGCACATGTGTGTCATTCAGGAATCAACAAATTTTGTATTCTGAATTTCAAAGACGCAGGAAAAAAATGCCATAATATTGTCAACTGAAGTTTAAAAGGAAGAGACTTCTTTCTTTTCTAATTCTTTATGGACAGAAAAAGAAGTAATTGTCAGCAGTGGGTGAAACGCTATGAATTTTTCTCTCATCCTTACTTACGTCATTCTTTAAAATCCACCTTTCTCTCAAACTTTCTGAAGGCCACGGGTTTCACATGCACTTTTCATGTAACATTGTTAATAAAGCAGAAGTCTCTGTTTTGATTACCTACAGGCATCCTGACATTTGAAGTCAGCTATCCAGCTCTGTCATTCAGACATTCTAAGGTTTATACATATCCACAAAATGAAGCATTTCAGGAAAAAAAAAAAAAAAAAAAAA